>JAVQJD010100413.1:0-42695 GCA_036023655.1 Nannoperca australis
CAGTATGAGCAACTTGCTTCTATAGCTGTAAAACTGAGTTGATTCAAGCATAAAAAGTTAGCCACCCTACCTCCCAGGGTAACTCAGAACAGAGAGTGATGTTTCCATGGTAACAATCAGTGACACCTGCTGAGCACTTACACCAAATGACACAAGGGCAAAACATTTGCTCATAATTTGTGGTTTGCTAACATGTGGAGCGAGCAATTAGGGAGTCTTTAGAGAGCACAGTAACCTGTTGGAAATATACAGCAGTGAGGACATTGTCAGTCATTTTCCCAGAGAAACTATCATGATCCTGGCTGATTGAGTTAGCAGAAAGACTGAGCCCTGCCAGATTAAGAAGCCACAGCATCTCAGCTCTGCCACAGTGCAGTACAGGCACTGTGACTGTGCACAGTTATCGGTAATGTTTCACAATAAAATGGTCCTGTATCGGTTGAATCCTTTCAGAAATCAAACATTTTCTGCAGGAGTAAAGGGAGCTGAGCCGTGTGATGTGGTTGCTTGGCCAGCCATGTTTTTTCCAGTTTGAAAAAAAGTCCTAATTTACCCAGAATTCATGACAAATGAGTCCTACTTAAGCTAGACAAAAACTAGACGGCTTCAGTCTAACCAACAGCCAGAAATCAATGTACATCTTTGTGAAACCAGACCCAGATCTCCAGTGTGAAACTCAGATGCTAATGACACACTGTTGTTTTCTGACAAGGGTAGCCTCAGATAAGAGTGGGAAAAGTTGATGTCAGTGTCTCAAGTGAGGGGAGAACTCTTCACTCATCCAATGTGCGGCTAACATAAAAGAACACTGACTGTACAAAAAAAACGTCTGTTGAGCCCTACCAGACAACAAGTAAAACAAAAACTGTGCACAGGGTTTGTGATGCTAAATCATAGTTACATTGTCATCCACAAGGTGTAGTGCCTCTGGGCCAATCAGTAACACCTCTTTTTGGTCTATAATGTGAGTGCCCCCCCTGCTGGGACCAATCAGTGTAATTATTAAAAGAATTTCCTCAAACCCATTATTAAGATGCATCATTATTATGCACTTTTGTCAAATTCATATTTTTGTTTCTGCATATTATGTGACGATGCAACAAACAAAGAAAAGAATAGATCAAGATTAATAGTTGTTCTCGTTTTTATCATATAACATGATCAAAGCAGAGAGGGTGACAATAAACAGCAAAATTTAAATGTTGTGAGTTTGTCAGCCGTGGCAAGGCAAACTGACACACATGCATCTTGTTTGTGGAGTGGTTAAGATATATAAAAACACACACACACACAGCACTGAAACCATATGCAGGAGGAAGCTGTGTGAAGTTGCTTCCTCGTGTAGGATTATTGTCTGAACACAGGGATGTGCTGTGTGTTTGAATGTGCCTCGAGTTCTCACTTCTGCCTCGACTTACAGCTGCATACAAATCTGTGTGTCAGTCTGAGTTGGACTAAGAGGCTAATCAAACAGCAAGCCAGTGAAAATCCTCACCAATTCTCAACCAGAAGTTATTCCATAATGCAACAGCATTAGAGAGGAAAAGGGTCATTTCTCTGCCTACTGGCATCTCTAAATGTTCAAGATAAATTGAGCATGAGAAAAGCAAGGAAAGTACATCCTCCTCAAAATCCCATTAAAGGTCTGTTCTGCAAATTTTCAAAAGATATGATGCTTTTTGCTGAAATGCTGTCACCGCAATGTTGGCTTTGTTCCTAGAATGATTTATCACGTTTGAGATCTATTTTTTTCTCTGCCAACAAATTCGTCGTAAGAAATAATGCGTTATAAGGACTGACAGCATCTGAAAAGGAAGCATGAGAGATTCGTTCACATTTACATCAGTTAAAAAAAACAAAAAAACACAGTTTTTTATATTTTGAATTATAATTATAATAATTGAAAGAATTATCACCAGTGAAACTACATCAAACGATTCAGAATAATATTTAAAATATAACTAATATAATATATATGGATTGTATATTGACATGGAAAATCTGCCAAGACTATGTTGCACATAATTCAAGTACACATTTGACATTATTACATGATTACAAATAGATGAATGGTTGTGTTAAACCAATGACCTTTCCTCTTTCTAAATCTTTATACTCCATCCATCCAACTAGGAACCCTTTTGCTGCAATAAAGGTCAAAGGGCCAGAGGAGTCAGTCAAACTTCAGGGAAACATTCATCATACTCATGATGACGTGTCACCTCCAAGGGGTTGTAAAAACATGTCAGTTTCATTAGTTACCAACCAAGAAACCTACTTAGGTTTAGATCTGCATTTCACTAGAGAGGAAGTAATAAAGGTTTTGTGAAAGAACAAGCCTTCACTTGAGGCTGAAAATATGATAATTATGATAATCTGCAGGCGGATTGAGATGTTACTCAAATGTAATATGCATGCATTGGCATTGCTTTAACATTGGACGCTATGAGAAAATTCACTCTGCAATGATATTGGTCTTTAAAGCGGAGGAAAAATAGCCTTTGATTTGTGCAATCAGAAGACTTTGTAAGCAGTGCAAGGAGGCACATGCTAAGAACAGGGTGATTGAATACAGCTCTGATAACACCTGATTGTAGCTCAGCCCTATCCATAACCTCCCCACTAACTTAGTTATTGCCCAACCCTCCCATCCTGTGGGCTTTACAGTTGCATGGCCTAATTGGAGCCATTTCCACTTATAATGTGGCAGCCCCGATTGGGCTCATAGTAGATACTGGCCCGACCCACCTCAGCTTTTCTTCAGCCTCTCCCTCATCAGGGTCCTGTGGTTCAGTCCACTGACAGATACAGTAGGGTTTCCTCCAGCCTACAGGCTATTGATCCCCATTAGGAGGGAGGAAATTCATGCTGCCCATTGTATGTGACTGTGTTAGTGTATACATGTGTGTCTGTGTCACTATGTGCACTGGAAAGGGCACTGCAGAAATGACTCACCTCTCATGCGTCAAAACTAAACTAAAGAAACATCATAATGGCTGTAGCAGTTGTCGATGTAATATAACAATGCAGGGCATGTGGTCCAGATATAGGCTACGGTACAGAGCTGGTTCAAATCCTGTGCAATTGAATGTTCATTTTTAACATTTCTGTAAATGTTCCTACTTGCTAAAAGTCACCAATCCAAGCAGTTTTAAAAACCTTTGAAAATCAGTCCAAATTTCAAAGTGTACTTCAGTTCTTGTAAAGATTAAAAAAATTAAATATAATAAGTGAAATTTAGAGATGCAGATATTGTTATCTTTGGACAAAACCAGCTAGCTGTCTATCCTGTCTCCCATCTTTATGCTAAGATAAGCTAATCGGCTGCTGGCAGAAACTTCATATTTACCATGCAGACATGAGAGTGGTATCGATGTTCATCTTGTAATCAAATAAGCATATTTCCCAATATTTCGAACCAATCCTTTGACATCAGCATGCTGAGCATTTTAGCATTGTCACTGTGAGCATTTTAGCACGCTGCGTTAGCATTTAGTTCAAGTACAGCCTAACTGTAGGGGGAGAGTGGGGTAAGTACTGCCAATTTTTACTTAAAGTGCCTTTAAAGTAAGAGGATTACAGTAATGCCTCCAACTAAAATATGTACATATAGTTTAGGATGATGTGCATCCCTGGAAACAATCACTTTGGATCTTAAATAAACTGTTTGTTTAACACAGGTTTTGTGGCACAACTTGCCCCCGGTGCGGGGGAAGTTGTGCCATTAGAGAGAATACACTGGGGTAAATTGTGCCATTGATAATTTAAGTAAAACAGATCATTTAATCTCACAAATGATAATGCTATATAAAAGCAAAACAAATTCTATACTAAATTACTTTAATTAATTACTTTATTTAAAGTTTTAACAACACCAAAGGCCACTTTTCTATAACAAGGCCTATACCGTCACACACCTAATTGACTCTTTACAGATCCAGCCTACTAGGCCTACAATTTAACATCCTACTTATCAATGCTGCAGGGGAAAATGAACTTCTGTTCCCTTCTGGCTGTGCCACCAAGTTTTGTGGTGTGGGTGGTTTACTTAAAGATAGTTTACATCAAAGGACAATTTGCTTAAACAAGGCCTAGCGCCACTTGAACACATACTGAGCACCTAATCATCTACAAATCATCTGCATCTGAATCTCTTCACAGATTTGGCCTCCTACTGAACATCCTACTTGTCAATGCTGCAAGGGAATGTGAACTTATGCTCCCTTCTGGCTGTACCACCAAGTTTTTGTGGTGCAGGTAGTTTCTTGAGGACATCACCTCTAGGGATGACTCCTTCATCATTCTCTCTAAATGTGAAGCTGGGCTTTCCATTAACAGACCACTTACAACTTTGCTTTAGAAACTTTGCACTGATCTCCACTGGCACAACTTAACCCAGGCTCTTTGGCACAAATTACCCCAAGCCCACCATTTTGAAAAAAACGAATCCCCTAGCTGTTTTGAGCTAGCATCATACTTACTGTATAGACTCATGGTGTAGCTTACTAAAGCACTAACACATGTGTGAACTATTTTCAAAGTTGTCTATAATTGTTCAGACACAGCAATCAAAAAACCTTGATCATAGAAATTTTACTTTGGACGAATTTTACACGTCACCAATGGGAATATGCATAGGCATAGAGTAATTTCTTAATACTAAACCTTCCATTTTTATGGCCAGAATGAACAAAAATCCAGCCTTGTTACAACAAGTTATTCTCTCCCACCACCCCTCTTATACACAGTGTAGTAAAATGTTTCAGTCCTTTCTTGTGGCAACATCTCCCTCCCTCTCCAATTCCAGATTTCTTTCCACAACAAACCAGGCCTCTGATAACAACCCCTGCTACTGATTTTCTCCGTCATCCTATTTCACTCCACTCATTTTCTCATAAACCATAAATTGCTTGTTCTTTTACCCCCTCGCCTATAACACAAACACACACACACACACACACAGTCACTCTGTTACAAGGCCCCGTCTCTCTTCCCAACCTCTCAGACTCCCACAAAACTGTACCATCGTTCCCTGTTTTCCCTGTCCTGTCCTCCCTCCTCTGGTTCCATTTTCATTGGGGTTTATATACGGCACTGTACCGCAGCCTGTCTGACCACCCATCACCATGACAACTGGCGGCAAACATTTATCAAGCCAAACTGGGTCCAGATTCTTTCAACCACACGTTGTGCTCTGGGCGTACTGCTGCTGGATGTGCGTGGTTGTGATTGTGCAATATATGTATATGTGTGTGTGTAGAGACATGCCAGCACTATGCAGAGATGTTAACGTATATGTTGTTATAATTTAAGTTCCCTTCTTTCCTGTTTCTCTGTCTCTTTAATTTACATCCCTGACTTATAGCACCTCTGTGAAATGTCCTTAAGTAGAGTTGTCTGCTCGACTGTCTGTTTCTGTCATCTTTATGTAACTGACTCACAATGTTTCCCATGCAGACCCTTCCTTCACCTCTTCTCACCCGCTTTCACAGATTTTCTCTCCATTACCTCCATCGTGTTTTGTTCTCATCTCTGTCACCCTCTCGTGGGGAATGGGGGTGGAAGAGGGGGAGCAGGAATGAAAGTCAGCAAAATGATGGGAGAGTAAAAAAAAACACACAAGAAGATAGCTGAGAGAATAATAGCCAAAATTTATGAACGGCTGGTGAGTTAAACACACACACACGCGCGCACCTGTGTTCGACATCTCAGTAAAGCATAACAGAGTGTAACAGACGTGGGATGCCTGCTGCCCGCATCAGGGGAGCTCTGGTTAAACCATTAACATTACACACATACTCACTCACCTACATGCTCACGCATGACACATGCGCAAGCAAGGAAACTCACGCACATGCAAGAACTCCCACACTAACATCACATAAACTATAGTACAAATTAAATCAAAGGTTACACAGTAAAGAAAAACTAACCACAGACAACATTTGGCTGCTGGCATGTGTAAATAGGTGTGTGTGTGCATGTGTGTTTAAGTATGTGGTGTGATTGACTGTGATGATTTCCTCAGCTTCTGGAAGAGAAGCATTTTGAACAGCAGGATAATCATTCTTCCATCTACATGTTCACATTTGGCATCAATCTGTACACTAACTACAGTGACTTTGTGAGAAATTCAGAGCAGGTACAAACTTAACATGCCTTGCACGACATAATATCTCAGCCTATGGATCTCCCTTTGCTTCACGGCTGCATGCTATAATTCAGCAATTAAACCGCCGCTTATCAGCTACATTAACACTTAGTTTTGGTAGACAACAATGGTCTTTTTCTTCTGCTTCTTGCTGGTGAGCAGGAATGGCTCAATGAGGTGTGTGAGGCCGCTCTGCCACAGCGAACATGAGTACAGGAGGGGAGCTGATGTTCATGCTCCATGGAGAAAAACGCACATGGCATAGACGCCTGTAGATGTCGAGTCTAAGCGATGGGAATGGCTGATGTGGCCGGTGAGGTCGAGTTACCCAGCTGCCTGGGTCAGAAGGTGTCAGCTGTAAGAGGAGATGGACCAGTAACCTTTTGGCAGAGGATACATGCAAATATCTCTGATCGCTTCCAAACATCTTCTGGTAGCTGGAGGCCTCCAGCAAGTATGAAATATTTCCTCCGTACTGACATAACATAAGATTTACTAACGGATCAGACTTTGAACATGGAACCATTACTTTGTTGGACTCATGCACAACTTCCTATACCTTTGATCTGCTTGGCAAATGGAGTGCGGCCATATGTTTTAATATGCCTGCTTCTCCACTCTCCTGCACACAATCATGTTAGGAATGTCATGGTCAGAAGCTTACTGTCACACAGAATAAAGCCCTGTGGGGCTGAGGGAGGCACGTGTGACACAATTATTCACACATGTTGTCTGTACAAAAGTTGTGGAGGTTAATGACCATATCACCCAGTGAGACAGTGCTGGGGGACAGGAGAGCAACTGGGCAGTGAACAGGCATCAATCATGGACAAGAGGTTGACTTAGTTCTCGAAAGGATCACAATTGAGCTTTAAGAGCAGCGATTATCCTGTCCAGATTCCAATGAAACACAATGAAATGTGTAAAAACTAAAGTTCACTTCTAAACCCAAATATAACTCAAATATATAAACAGTTAGTTAATAAAACTATAAAAACGACTATAAAGTAGTGCTTACCTTTCAGAAGGAGGATTAACCCCAGGCACAACAGGTTTTTACGCAGCTCCATTTAAGAAACAGAATAAAAGCAGAGTCTGTCGTCTATTTTTTTTTCTTCTTCTTTTTTTCTGTTTACAAAGTGGTCTCCCCTGAGCTGTGGGAAATGCAGTGCATCGGCGTCCACGACACACACACACACACACGGATAAACACGCGCTTTTCAGCGCTCTCTTTCCCCAAGAGGTGCGTAAAATCCGGTCCAACGGTGCCGCAGTGGCATGTCTGCTGTGCGTGTGGGGGCTCGGTTCGGGACGTGTTCCTTAACGAAAGCAGCCTCGAGTTGTTAACTATAGATTTAAAAAAAAAAAAAAAGTAATACACCTACTCGGCACTAACAATCTTGTCCGTGATTTTGACGGTTTTGCGTTTCTTAAAGTCCATGTAGGAATATTTAAGTGATAATACGGGAGATCGTTATAGGATAAAGAACTTCATTGACACCTTCATGACCCGTGTTTTGGGCGTGAAAATCCTGCACCTGCCCCATCCAACAAGAGGCCACAGTTCAGAGTCATTAAACCATTACTAATGTGCAACACCTTCCCGAACAGTCAGTCCGAGGCGCGCTGTGTCCCTCCTGACTCCGGAGCGCGTCTTTGAAGATCAAACTATAGACAGAAACTCGGCTCAACAAGCCAGAAGTTCGAGATGAGTTGCTGTGCGCGGTTCCTCTGATAACTTGTGATCCATGATCCTCCGCGCTGTTGTTTGCCGCGAGTTTCCGTCGGTGTAAATATGTGCCTCTGTGGGAGCCTGCAGGCTAACGAACTTCTCTCACTTTGAAATGAAAGAGCGCATTTATCCTCAGAGCTTCCCTTCCTCCATCCAGCAGACTCCACTCTGACTCTGCTGCTTCACATCGACAAACCTCAAACCCACACCTCTCTCCCTCTCGCTCTTTCTTTTTCAAACATACTCTGAGGATTTCTCTCTCTCTCTCTCTCTCTCTCAATCAAATATTTCACCTCCGACTGATTTCTTTCTTTGAGCTGCCTTCACAGATAACAATTAAGCCCTTTGGTACCACTTTCTGGTAGCCTATGACACATTTTATTAGGTGTTTAGAAGGTGAAATTGATGGCTGATGAATCGTTAACATAAATTATTAGCCATAAGATCAACTTTTGGGTTGCCAGGCTGTGGAAAATCCTGTGTTTCTCACTAACCATGAGCAAAATGGGGTGTTCCTGATTAATTTGAGGAGCTACCTAAAAAGACAAAGCAAGTGTCATGCTGGAAGACGATTTTCCACAACCTGGCAACCCAAAACTTGTACAATGGATCTATATAGCATTAGTAAATGATTAATTCAAGTCATTAATCATTAATGAATCAATTAACGACAACCCATTTATTTAAAAAATGTATTCATATTCAGATAAGTGGAAATGCTGCCTGACCCCTACACTGGCTCTGTTGGGAGCATTTTTCTACATGGTTTGGGTCCATGTTCAAACACAGGTGTATCCCATAATTAAATGCTGCATTGGATCACAACAGTTGCAGAAATGGAGCAATAATTAATCTCATAAGTTACATTTGTGCTTTTCTGTACAGTATACACGTGCACAAGTGTCTGCTGTGAAAAGGGTCTATATGAATCTGATTTATATGGGAATGATAAATAAACTAGTGCCACAATACTGGCAAGACTATCGAAACTCAGGTTAGATTTCTGAAAACTGATGGTGCTCATAGAGTCAAGTTAAATGTCAATATGTAAAAACTCTCAAAACAATAGTATGAGATAAAATGTACTTTCATTTCCATACTAGAAACTTATGATACACATTTAATAAAATAAATGTGAAAGGAATGTTCTTTAAAATGTGAATCTTTCAGTTAGTCCAAGTGATGATCAAACATTTCTGAGGGGTGCCTCTTCCAGGATGACAATGCCCCCATCTACAGGGAACGAGGGGTCACTGAACGCAAGACTAGCGTAAAAGAGCATGAAGTGCCATGCAGTGGTGCAAAAAAGTAAGATGTGCAAAATAATATCCCTGGTTATCATATTTTTCCATGTAGATATCATAATGAGGCTTTTGTTTTGCAAAAATAAAGGACATGTATAAAATGTATAAACGTGGAGAATAAATAGATGCCTTGGCTGTGTTGTTGGACCACATGAAAATGCCCATTTTGTTTTAACATGTTTAGATTCTCCAATTTAACCTCATTCTCAAATTAGCATCAACCCATTGATCCCTATTGTTTAGATTAAATTTGGTGGACCACCAGCTAAGAGGGTTTTATCATCTGAAGTGAAAAGCTCTGTGTACTCTGTGTTGGCGTAACAAAATGAAAACATAATCAATCAGATTTAGCATTATTTCCTGGGTTTCAGATCTGTCTTTTAAATTGATGGAATAAGGTCTTCTCAGGAGTTAAAAGTTAAACTGAAATCACATTTAGTCATCCTTTTGTAGCAGTCAAATATGATGTATGTGTTTTTAAAATGTATTGTTAATAGTTTTTTGTTATTAGAAGGAATAAAAAAAAGGGGTCTTTATAAAAATATAATAATAATATAGAAAAAAGGGGTGTGTGGGAGTAATGTTACACATGCATATTCTTGTAAAGCTCTTGGGCGCCCCTCTCAGGCCTCTACAGTTACTCTTCTTCAAGAGAGGTACAAAAATGTATTTGCTTAAGCCTTGTACTATCTGAGTGTTTCCATTTTATGTAATTCTGCATCTATTTTCCAATGCAATTCAGAGGGAAATGTTGTCCTTTTTACTCCACTAGATTTATCTGACAGCTGTGCACGTTAAGACTGCACAATAGAAACATATAGCTCAAGTCATAGCTATAACGTAAAACCACCCAACAGTGAATTAAGTAGAAACAATTAACTAGCTACATTAAAATACTGCTTACAATTTGATGCATACAAAAAAATATAATAGTATAACACTGAAAGGAGTCATTCTGCACTTGTGACATTGTATTGATTTACATTGTGCTGGTGTTTATCACTGTGAACGTTTACACATTCATATGTTGAACATCCCGGCACAAAACTGTACAGCTCTTTGATTTAAATATATAAATAATAAAGTAATATCTTACATATTATTGTATTGTCAATGTTATATCCATGCTTCTTGCCTTGCAGTGATTGCTTTATGTTTAAATAATTATAAAATTCATATGCGTTTAATAATTATATATCATTTTCTGCTTACTGGGATTATTGTTATGCACTAATATACCAAGGCAAATGTCTTGTATGTGAAAACCTACTAATACCTACATTCTGATGAGACACGTTCATCTCGTCGTGTTGGCTATTAGAGGCTATAATGTTGAAAATACGAGCTTTGCCTCGTTATTATGGACGTTTCCGAGTATTACAACTGTCTTATGTCACAAAATAACTTCCCTCCATTAGAGGCAGCAGTGTTCAGCAGCACTACAGTTGGCGAGCGAGGAAGAAACCCTCCGCCATCTTTGATTCACCGTTGGTTGTTTTAACTTCCAATACAAGCGACCCCCCTTTTCATCCGTGTTTTTGTTACTTTACACCCACGGGCCATCGGTTTCCCCCCCACCTTATAAGTCGCCAACACCGTCTTCGTGTATCCGAGCTCGCATTTACAACATTACTCCCGTAACGACTTAAATTAAAACCTAAATGCCTCAAATGTTGGGTTTCCGGTGATAGCAGTCCACGACCACCGTTTGCTGACTGTATGCTACTGTCGGAGCAGCCTCTTGGTGGGTGACATTTATTACATTTTTCTTGACTTGGCCGATACATATAATATAATAAAGGTAATATTTGACTTATATTTCTCAGGTTGACAGAGAAAAAAGACCCTGTTACCCGCTGTCTGCTGGGTGTGTACGTAGGCAGTGTTTAGCTAACAACAAGCTAAATGCTTAATGCTGTGAGTTGACAAACTCGCGCTTTCTTGCCGAGAGTTACTTTAGATGAGAAGATTGAGCGACTGCTGCTAAAACAGTTTCCACTTGTCACCACTTGGTGCCGCTCTGGTTCAACTAATGCACTTTCCAATCTCGTCTGAAGCCCCTCACTGTGTGCTGTATTACTGTAACAGCTGGTCAAAATTGGTTGGTTTCCCTTTTTATAGCTAATTGCAAAGATCATCCAAGGCCAGTTTGACTCCTGGCTGTCAGTGCTGTGGCTCATGAGGGTCAGCTGGTGAATGATTCATATTATGCTGAATTCCTCCTTTCACATTTGTCGTAATGTTCCTGAATGTCTTTTTCTGTCTCTTGTAAATCAGCTCACCCTGTCGAGACTCATCATGTGGTGATGGATTTCCGCCAGGACTACGAAAGAGAGGGCATTGGGTTTGGAGAGTAAACTCATAAAGTGGCCAAGACATCTTGAAATGAGAAGAACTTCATTAGCTTTGATTCATGAATCCAGTGAAAAGATAATGATTATTAGACAATTGACCTCGATCTCTCTATGCTTGCTCTTAAAGTTACAGCCTAATTGACATTGGTCTCCTTCTGTGTCCTCGCCATTATTGCCTTCCTCTTCTTCGTCCTTGTGTCTTCCTCCTCTTGGATCTTAGTTGTTCCAGTCCTTTTCTCATATGCATCATCGCAGCCACAGGGAAGTTAGTGAGAAGCATTATTTTGATTCTCATGATAACAGTGTAAAAACGATTTGAATAAAAACACTTTGCATCAAGTCTCATACACTTTGTACGTTTGCGGTGACCCACATTAGCATTTTTTGGCAGGTGGCTGTTACTGTGTAACTCGACTGGCAACACAGTCATGATGACTGGCAGCCGTAAGCCTATGTCGATCAGATGTGCTGGCAAACACGCAACCAAACCTCACTGTACACAAGCACAGATTCCTGCACAGAGGTGGAACTGGAGTGAGGGCCAAAACACACACACACACACACACACACACACACACACACTAGTTTCCCACCAGTGGAAACTATGCAAGAGCCCATTAACGTGGTGCGTAAAATCGAACTTTGCAGACGCTGCTGTAACAACGCAACTTGAATCGATGTAGAGTAGATACGTTTTACAGCTTTTACAAACCACTGCTGCACACTAGAGCGAATAACTGAATACAGGCGGACAGCGTCTTTGTTCTCTGTGTTCCCACTGAGGCGTTTGACATGTATTAGCCATTAAGAGAGATTTTCTTCATAGATTTTTAAAGTGAAGATTAATCAGACTTCAGTGTTATAGACTATTCCTTTTATGCATATTTCATGATTGCTCAAATACACCGGCAGAAATCATTGTATGTGCTGCATCGGAGACAGCAGCAGAGACTGGATGTTGAGCTGACGCCTAATG
This sequence comes from Nannoperca australis, assembly GCA_036023655.1. Taxonomy (NCBI): domain Eukaryota; kingdom Metazoa; phylum Chordata; class Actinopteri; order Centrarchiformes; family Percichthyidae; genus Nannoperca; species Nannoperca australis. The sequence continues at coordinate 12,518 of JAVQJD010100413.1, forward strand.
CTCAGTGTGCTGACTTTTCACTGTCAAAAACAAATGCACATTTTTGGATGAGGAGCAAAAGGAATGTCCGCTGGGCGTACTACATTAGTTGGCATGTGCGTGGGATATTTTGTCTGTTGGACGATCAGTAAGTCAACGTCAGACACGGAGCTTGGCTTCATAGATGGATAGATGGAGGGCAGTAGGATACCATGGCACCAGTGTGTTACATATTATCAGTGCAGTACACTTGCTGTGATGTGTGGATGAAGTCGGACGGTAGTGACAGTTTAGTGTTAGTAGACGAGCCTGTTTTCTATCTGTCACCAGGTGCTCCTGCAGCGTTTCTCCTGTTTGATTTGTCAGGAGCCGTGCCAACATTTCACACCGGTGATTATCATTATGATTTTCTGTCAGTGTGCAGTGCTTCTTATTCCCAGGAAGAGAGCACGGCTTTGCTATATCAGAAAACATTGCTCTCTCACACAGAAAGCGACTTGTGGCTGGCAGATTTGGATTTCTTTTCATGCACACACACGTTTCAGTGTGTTTGTGTGATGTGCATGCGTGTGTGTGTGCAGCAGCAGCCAGTAGGCTATTTTCTTTTTTACAAGGTGTGCTTCCTCCACCCCTGTTTCTCAAAAATCACAGTCCTCTGCAACCAATCAAACGACACCACAGCGCCCCTCAGCCACCTTTACACTGTGTCCAGCTGTGACATGCTGGTCTCCTGTATGCTTTGGCCTGGCTCGCTGTCTGGAGCTGGTCAAAAGACGGAAGAGGAGAATGGAGAGAGTGAGGAAGGGAGAGAAGGAAAGAAAAGAGGAAAAGAGAGAGAGAGAGAGAGAGAGGGTGATAAACTGAACCTCATGCATGCAGTAATCAAATGCAGGCTCTTTAAAAGAACCACTTACCTTGACTCCTAGCTATTATTTTCCCTTTTAAGATGTCTTAATCTTATACCCCTTTAGACCTTTTCTTTGATAACCCGGAGGCTTTTTAAGGGATCTAGCAGCTTAATGTATTGAATACACTCGTCTCCAGTTTTTTCTGTGTTAGGGATCTGTTGATCCATAAAAAAAGCACAGTAGCTGTGGAGGATGCATTCATCTTAACAAAACAAGGGTGAAATGGACATACGCTTGCACGTGTGTGTGTGTGTGTGTGTGTGTGTGTGTGTGTGTGTGTGTGTGTGTGTGTCTTGACAGTGAGCTGATCCTGTTAAAAAAATAAAAAAAAAACCTCTGCCCCTTCACACCCCCTCAATCACACGTCTCTCCTCCTCTGCATGTAATTGTGTATGTATGCTGGCTACATGTGCACATGCTACACTGTTCCACCAAAGTATGTGGACACACCTGGCCACCTACATGTTTGTACAGAATTTAATTTTTTTTTTTTTTTAATAAAAAAATACACAGTACCATGTATATATATATATATGCATATATATGCATTCTGTCCACTTTCTTTGATTTGCAGTGTTTTTGGTGCCCTCATACTTTTAGCCAAGTAAAGTATGTGTATCTGAAAATAACTCTTTTTAACTTCTCCCACACTCTCCCTCGTTTCTCTTATAATGTCTTCAGACAGTATCTTCCCATCTTTCCATCATCTCCCTCTGTCCAGAGGTCACCGTCAGAGTCTGTAATCAGATGTATCGTTACATTCTTCATCTCGACAAAGACTTCATTCATCCTACCTCTGGTAACTGTAAGAGCATTGTCTTGGATGATGATGCTCGTGGAAGAGCAGTGATATCAGATCGGGGATTGTGTAAGTGAATGAATCATCTTATAAAATTAGAAGAGGAAGTTAAAAGGAAGGTTTTTCGACTTCACCTTACCCCTCCTTTAGTCTGACTCAGTGTCTCCATGTCTCTGCTCTCTCCCTAATGGAAGGAGTCTCTGCCCAGTCACATAGAGAAGAGGTTGGTTTGAGTGTCCTGTGTGGCTCAGTGGGCCAAGGCCATGGTTTTGGTGACTCCTTTACTTTATATTCCTCTCCAGTAAATATTCAAACTAACGATGTAAGAGCAGCAGCAGTGTGTGTGTGTGTGTGTGTGTTTGTGTGTGTGGTATGCTCTCATGTGTACTATTCTTGACCGGTGCTTTACAAGAGGCCTCAGGGGTTCCTGGGTGGTCTAATTGCGTTTGCCACAGGAGATTGGTGCACTTTGCCAGGGTGTTTGCAACTGTTAGATGTGTGTATCAGTTTGTGCAGGCTTGCAGGGGTGTGGGTGTGTGTGTGTGTGGGGCGGGGGGGGGTAAATCAATATGCCAGACAGAGACAGTACATTATGCGAGGGTGTTTAATGACACTTGTCATCACACTGTCGATGCTCTTTCTATGAATGTATGTGTGCATGTGCTATCACAAAGATATGGGGGCTTGTGCCTCTTTTTTCCCATCATGCTCTCCGGCTCAGCCACCCGCAGGACATTTCTTCGACGAGCCCTTCCACTTCTTTGCTATCTAACTCAGACATCACTTGACCCCCGTAGCAATAATTGCTTCAACCGGATCACAAATCACCCATCTTGACTTTTGTGACATACTCTGAAGTATGCACACACTCCACTCCTCCCTGCACATAAGTCATCTGTCAAACTGTTGCCTGACTCAGCCGTGGCCCCTGGGCACCTAAACTAACCTGCTCTCACACAAGCATCAACAGCACCAATGTTTGCCTATGGTTATCTTGTTAGACACATTAAAAGGGTATCTGATTTCCACTTAATTCTGATGGATGAAGCGCATTAGTTATGTGTATTGGTATTCATTCGTCACACAGGTGTTTTTGGTTTTGTGAGGTTGCGTGTGTGTGTGTGTGTGTGTGTTTTCTACAGTATGTCCCTGTTTATTTCTTGACTTATGATGGAGCGTGGGAGTGAGGTTACGATGTTGCCAAACGGTCTTCTGTTCCTTGTTACATTTTCTGCAAAGCCAACAACCTGCAGTGATAACAATGCAGTGGGGATGTCAGCAGCAGAGATGTGTGTTCAGATCGTTTTACAGGCCTTCTCGTGGCCCCACGAAAACTGAGTTTTCACAGGTTTTCATGCATCAGACAGTTTGTCTGTTCACCTTTTGGGTGAGCCACGACAGTGTTTTATGAGCCGCTTGTACAGTTTGAGTGTTTGATGGTATGTGTGAAGAGTTCCCAGAATGTGTGTTTTTAGTTTGGTATGCGAGTGTGTATATGTGTGTTTTTTTACGGGGGTCCGGTGCAGGCTGGGGCGTTTTGAAGGGGGCCAGACAGCTGCCTTTTACTGCCCCAGGGGGTAATAAACAGTGAGGGAGGGGTAGTTATTTACCCCTTTTATTAGGGCAGGAGGCAGAGGAGGGGACTTTATTGAGGTCACACTGTAACTACACACAGCTGCAGGGCAAGAAGTGAAATAAAGAAGAGATAGTTTGTAAAAATAAATAATAAAAGAGCAGTTTTAGCATCACTAAATTCATGTGGACTCATGAGTCCCTCCCTATCTAGTTTTTACTTGTAATGTATGTTGTGTAACTGTGTGTGTGTGTGTGTGTGAACCCTGGGTCATCCATCTTTCTTCCACTTTTTCATTTCCAGGTCCCTTAACAGCCCACTCCTTGTTAAGCACATCTGCTGTCAATCAGCTGTACCTTGTAATCCAACTGGCATTTCCTGCCGTTGGAGACACGCCCACTGACCCTCACTCACTGCCCATTTGATAATTGGTTAGGTAGTTCACTGTGCGAAGTTGACCTCTATATGTTGACCTCTGATTGTCTTATCACCCTCCTTGGTTACCATAATAACAGATGTTTCATAAATCAGGATGTTTAAAGGAATAGATCAACATTTTGGGAATTACGTGTGTTCGCTTTCTTGCAGAGAGTTAGATGAGAAGATTGATATGGCTCTCATGTCTGCATGGTCACTAGGGAGAATATGTAGACAGCCTGTTTCTGTACGAAGGTAGAAAAATCCAGACATTTTTTGGAGGGATATGCACTGAACTATTTCTTGGCCAGGTACAGTTGGCAGGCAAACAGCAAAACTCTATTCAAACAGTTCTTCACATCACAATCAATTGTTTGATTGATGAATTAAAAATAAACCAGATATAAGGAATTAAATAGTGAGCTTTAGAGGTGCTGGCTGGACTGAGCCCGGCTGGTTGTTTCCCTGTTTTCAGTCTTTGTCGTAAGCTAAGCTAAGCTAACCAGCGGTTGGTTCAAGCTTCAAAATTACCATGCAGCCTTTAACAACTTTTCCAGAGAAATATGAACCAAATTTAACCAATTGGCAAATGAAATGGGGAAAAAACAGAGCAGAGTCTAACGGTGGCATTCCCGCAGCTGTGTTGCCTCACATTTCATGGAAAATTGCAGGATGAGCAGATCCACATGAGGTAAAAAAATGAGGCAGACGGAGAGAAAAACATTTTTAGCCTTGAAGCTTCCATAGTGAGGAAGGAATAACGAGGATATCTGACAGAGGGATGATTGACAGAAAGAGAAGGGCGGGATGGGAAGACAAAAAAACTGAGAGGGAGCAAGTGAGAGACTAGAAGGGAGGGGACAGACAAGTTATTCTAGTTGCAGACAGCTGACAGAAAGCCTAAAATAAGATGGAGCCATCTAATATGCACATATTCTGCAGCTACACTCACAAACCATAAAACACATGCTCTGTTAAATGCTTGTTTGCTCCTAATGGCTTTCAGTACAGGAGGGCCAAGAGTCGACGCCAAGCTGAGTTAATATCGTGCTTTATTGCTTTCCCATAGAAAATGTTGTTTCCTATGATCACATTTCATATAAAAGAGACACAAAGTAAAAACTTTAGCAGTACTGTATCAGACTTCTAGTGTAGTAATAAATATAAAATGTCGTCGCGAGATAGAAAAGGTTAAACTTGTGGGGCAGGGCTAAAGGAACAACGCGGGGACAAATCCAAACTGACCTGAAACTGGAAGAGCTCATAGATTGGTTTACACATCTACAAATATAGTCTGCTGCCACACAAACTCACACACATACACACACACACACACACACAATGCCAAACAAATGAGCTGTCACTCAACAAATCCCACATACAATGCAACATACATGTTTAAAACCACCCAGCTGGTCGCGTTTGATGAGAGCTGGGGAGATGGACAGAAAACTCAGGAGCTAAGATCATTAGATACTGTTACTACACTTATTACACAGTAAAGCTAACAGGGATACTGGAATAAAACTATAGACTGCTATCTCCCAGCGCTGCCTTAACAAAGGGGAGTAGTGATGCAAGTGGTGATGCAGGAGAGGGGTGCTGGAAGGACGAAAAGTGAGAAGTGCTCTGGTTTATTGCCGTTCGTAGACTCTGGTGCAAATCACATCATCTGCTCCCATGGTCTGAAAGGAGAGGAGAATGTGGATGTTTAATGTGGACATACTGGCACGGTTATAATAATCTCACCGTGCCAAACTGTTTTGAACAAATGTTGTTTACGGAAAGTTGTTTAAGCAAACATGTTGTGCTCAGCAAAACACTCACACAGTAACATTACTGCTGGTTTCTAAAGAGGCAGTTGTGGGTCAGGAGTCTTGGATTTGAACTTAATAACAACCCTCAAGCAACCATTGCCCCATAACTACTTCTTCTGTTTGCAGTCAAAACCATTTACTCCAGAGAGGACTGTGCAGGATGCGTGTGCTGCCTCCGGTTGGACTGGTTTACTGGTACACATGGGTCAAGTAATGATTTGAAATGCAAAATTTGTTTTAGTCAACCTGAAGTGCCAGCTGGGTGGAGTTTCTTATTAAATACAGTTCTACTTGTGGAACTAGCACCTTATCATTCCCAGAAGAGAGTTTTGGTATATCTGTCAGCTGCAACAAAACACTGCAAACTAGTACAAATGAAAAAAAAATCCTATTAGACCCAGTGCTGTTTAGTGTTTCATTATCAGCCTTCACTGCATACATCACTAACATCATAGTTTTGTTTGCCCTGTCCGTTTTAGATTTTGCTTTCATGACGTCAAGCTGTTGCCTGTACTTGCATTTGTTATTGACAGAAGCTCTTTCATTTTATGCAGGAGAATAATTAGATTGGCATCGTGGTACTCTAAGCACAATTAGTCATAATTATGTGTAATTGTGTTGTTCAAATGGGGTACCAATAAGAGATGTAAATGTAGGTACACGGGACAAAAAGAAGTATTTTCCTTAAAATCGCAGGTGTACGTATTGGAAATGAGATGCAACACACAGGAAATCGTTACACTTTAGATATGGTGTACAGGGGATACGTTTGACAAATGCATTTTAAGTCAAGGTCCACTTGCTAGCTATTTCTCATGGTCTTCATCAGCATTGGGAGTCTGCTCCGTTGTAATTTTACCAAAGATCCACACTGTCATGTGATGACAACTGAGTAAACTCCATCTGCCGATGATGCCATGCTCAAGTCATTTTAAGTCAAATGCAAAAGTCCAATTTATCCAGCTGATTTGCAACTATATTGTGACTTAAGCCCAAGTCATGTGACTTGAGTCCACGACACTACAGGTAGATATGGTTACGAATGTTATTGATACCCCTTGTGCACAACAAAATGATATTGTAATTTTTTTTCTGTAATCTACAGTAAAGCGTTAAGTCTAAGTTCTGGGTTAGTGAATAGTTTGTGCGCTTTACCAGGATCAGCTTGCCATCGTTGGTGATCTCTCGAGTCCAGGACGTCTTAGGCCCTTCTCCTTTCAGCAGAGTCTGCTCACAGCTGATCTTACTGTCGGTTTCCCAACGTGGAAAACTCTGAGAACAAGGAAGGAGAAAAACCATTAGACATGTCATGTTAATCGTTGGATGTATAGCTGAATGGATGCACAGATGTCTCCAATGCCATTCCGACGACAGAGGGAGATAATGAGAGAGTGGCTAATAGAGAGAGGTAGGGCAATCGCTGAGAGGTGCTAACTTGTGATGCGCTCATCGTTACTAGAGCGAAGCGCTGGCTGGTTGCGTGTGTTTGCTTTGGAGACGGCCAAACAGAGGCCATCTATGGGAAAACGGGGAAAGCAACGGGAGAATAAGGGAGGGACGGAGGGCAGGAAAGGGCAAGAAGGGGGAACGGAGGGAAGACGGAAAGTTGAAAGGGGTCGTAAAGAGTGTGAAAGAGCGTAGTGTAGCATGAGAGGCCTTCAGAGACCAAAGGGAGGGGTAAAGATATGCTATCAGTCTAAATATGATGAAAAGCCAAATTAAACAGATTGATGTAATCTGGACAGCTCCCTCCCCATATGCCCATATCTTCTGTGTGTGTGTGTGTGTGTGTGTGTGTGTGTGTGTGTGTGTGTACCGTGCAGGGACGTCCGTCCACCGTGGCCTCATTGAACTCCTGCCCCACAGTGAAGGTGATGTGGGTGGTGCGGACTGTGGTTGAGGTTTTAATGGACATCGTCTCGCCGTCCTGCGTGATCTCCACCAGCGGCTTGGAGGCTGCCTTCACTGCAATCATACGCAGCATCATGTTCACACCTAAAAAAAAACAACAAAGAAAAAACACACACACGCCCACGTAAGACAAAGAGATGATGACAAAGCCAAACAGTATATGTACAATACAAACAAAGACACAAATAAATGTTTGCTCTTGTCACACAGTGTTGGTTTAAAGGATGCTGCCCTAAGGAGCAACGACAATTAAACCTGTTTTTACCAAATTATGAAAAGCCACTTGCCTTAGGCCCTGTGTGTGTTTGTGTGTGTGTGTGTTTGTGTGTGTGTTCTGCACATTCAGGGTAAAAGGATCAGCCTAGGATTGCACAGCTCTGTCCAGTAATGATGACAGAGGAAACAATGAGGTCATATGACAAAGCATGCCCAGCACATCTGCATTCCCCCCCCACAATTAATCATTTTTACACACACACAGACTCAAACACATGGACTAATATGGTGATGTGTACTTTCTGCAGTGTTATCTGCATCATTCTCCTCACTTCAACCTTTTGCATCAACGGAGAGCACCCTCATGGTCTCATAGTGTGTTGCAGCGAACCTGACGATACAGCGTGGGAAAAGAGAGGGAACGAGGAGCAGACGAGGGAGGGAGGGAGAGAGAGAGGTAGAAACGAGGGGGGCAGACAGAAGAGGGGCAGTGGTCTGTGTGTGGTGTGTGAGGATCTCTGTCCAAGTGTGAGGGGAAGTGTGTGTGTGTGTGTGTGTGCGCGCGTCGTCCAGTGTGTATCTGCCGTTGAGTTGGGTTTCGCACTTGTCACCTCTCACACATTCCCACCTGTCACCAAGGGTAAATATATACACGCTCAGAAATGCACAGTCATTCAGCACGCACCAGGATGTACAGACTGTATGCACTGTATCTACTGCACACACACACACACACACGCACAAACACAGCGCAGTCTGTATGTACATTGTCATCGTTTCGGTGTGTGCACTGTGTAAGTTGCGCTGTGCAAAACTCAGTGTAAGAACATCACTATGCAGGAAACATTTTCACCCTTTGAGGGAGCGGCTTTCTTTCCTGTTTTTAGTTTTATTGGATTATTTGATAAATAGCTTCAGATAATACTTATGTACTTTTACTGTAGAGTGTGTTTTAGGGCAGGACCTTTACTTATAATGGAGTATTTTTACATTGTAGCAATGCAACTTAAGTACTCTTAACTTAAGTAAACTTAACTTAACTCTTAAGTAAAGACTATATTCTTCCATCACTGGAACAGTAATGTGGTGGGAAAGGTGGGTGGTGCTTGGGAGTGGTCAATAGGTTGATTCATCGATTAGTCGATGGATAGAAAATTATTTTCCACCAATTTTCATTTATCAAGCACAATATTTGCGTGTTCCAGTTTCTAAAATACAAGGATTTGATGGTTTTCTGTGTTTTACACCATTGACATCATTGTCTTTTTTAACCATTTTGGACTAAGTGATTTAGCAGTTTAAAATAACCAGATTAATAGATAATGGGAATTGTCATTATGTGCCACCCTAATGGTGGGTAAACCATGGAATCCAGTTGGAAACTGTTGAGAAATAACAAAAAAGTGTCCAAAATTAATTCATGTGTGGATTTAGGCTTACAACACAATAATTTGGTACCTCTTCCCATGATTCATGACTCTACACCATAATTAATAATGTCAACATTGAAAGGGTAACCTGATAGTAACACAGCACATCCCTGCAAACACGTCTCATAGCTCCAGGAATTAAAAAAAAGTCTCCTCCCTAAAAGTTGGATTATTTAAGGCCACAAACACACCTGCAAACAGTACGCAGAGTGACCTCTGCTTCTATTCAGCCTGTTGGCTCAGACACAGGAGTCAAGTGACTTCCAGTTGTTAGGAATTACCTAAACAAACTTTTCCAAACCTGTGACCAAAAAGTTTAAATTCATTCAGACATGGCCACATGAGGGGACACACACACACAGATAGACAGAAGTCAGGGTCAGAGGTCAAAGAGCAGAGGGCAGAGGAAGCATTTGGGACATGGGGAGATGAGGGAAGAAGGAGGAGAGCAAAGGAAGAGAGGATGGAGGGAAGGAGGAGGGTGCTGGGTGCGGACAGGCAGCATACAGCTGCGCTTTGCCCCCCAATGAAACCAAGCCAGTACAGGAGGACACTACAAGTGCACACATGCGTGATAAATGTCTCTACCTCTCTCGCTCTCTCTCTCTGTGTGTGTGTGTGTCTTTGGCACTGTCTTTTGCACAACTGCGCATAAACGACGCTGTCCTCTCATTATTGCGCACGGTGCCATATCATCATGTTGCAATTTTTTTCCTTTGTTATACCCCCCCTCCACACACACACACACACCCCACGTCCCGCCTGACACACACGCGCGCGCACACACACAGACAGAAGAAGGTGGAGATCGATAGACAGAGTAAACATTAAACGTTAATTGCTGCGACGGGGAAGTCCAGCGGTGATGTGACGTGATCTATCAGAACAATAGCGCCATTTGAGAGCTATTTTAATAACCTGGCGAAGACAGTGTGTGTGTGTGTGTGTGTGAGAGAGAGAGAGAGAGAGAGAGAGAGAGAGATAAAAGGCAGCGTTGTTTGGTGCAGTCACCTCATAAATCCATCTCTCCGTGTGCGCTTACGTGATGATATGATTTCCAGGTGTGCACTGGCAAGCCACCTATGGGAACTTTCCAAAAGGTGGCTCCTAACCCCAACACACACACACACACGCACGCACACACACACACACACACACACACACACACACACACACACACACACACTGACTACTGTCTAGGCTCCGCACCAAACGCACCAGTCTGTGAATCTCAGAGGCAGGTGTTCGTATTTCCCCCCGACTGTCACTTCAAATAAAGACGTGGCTGTCCTGCAGTGTAACGGTCCCCTTCAACACAATCTGAGGCTGCGACACAGACAGATGTGCCGCCGTTTGTCTCTATTGTGTTAGCAGGGGGAGAGGAGAGGAAGAGGGGTGAGGCTGGCCGGGGGCCAAGCGCAGAATTTTGGGTTCTGTAGAATGACAAAGACCCCCCCCACACACACACACACACACACACACACACACACCCATCACCCATGTGGTACAGAGGGTGGTCCTCGCTGGGGCACTGACACAGAGGAAGATTTGACCCATAATGTGCTGAGGAAGCTACAGTTGGAGCTGACACGTCGGATCTGTGTCATTACGCGCAGAAATGAAAGCTTCACGAGAAACCACTCTTGCGCAAAACAGTGAGTCACATTAGCCACATTAGATCACGGTGATTTTTTGGGGGGGATTTTTTTTAATCAGCATTTCTGTCACTTACCCAACGCCTTCAAGAGCTCGTCGAAGTTCTCAGAACTCTTCATCTCCCAGGTGCCGGCGAAATCGGGGATTTTGCGCTCCATGTTACACTGCAGGTAGTTTTCGGATTCGTGTAGGTGAGCTGTCAGGTCCGAGTGTGGTCAGTGCGCTGCTGTCCCTGCGCGTTTTGTGCCCAAAGCAAAATGCTCCCCAACTGTCCCTCGTGAATCTGCTGTGGGTGTGTGTGGGCGCGCCGGGTGGTTTTACTCTGCCTGTCCAGTTACTTCTGCCCTCTCCCCGGGATGCGTGACCAACTGTCAGAGCTCGTATCTCACCTGTGTGGCCGACGCACGTTACGAGCGGCTGCGCTACAAATGAATGGCACGGAAAGCGGGGATACTTGTGTAGGGATGCACACGCCCCCTTTTCTATACGGACACGCCCCGTAGGCCAACAGCGTTTCAGGCGAAGGTCCGCGGTGCCTCGACCTGACTACGCCACTGTAGGCAACGTGTGCACTCCCCCGCGCAACCGGCACTCGGAGACGCCTCTCACCCACGCGCGTAGCCAAAGCCGCTGCGCCCTGATGGTGCTGCGCGCTCTGGAGAAACCTGTGCAGACCTGATAAAACATTATATGAACCGTTGAGGTGTATGATCTGTTTTGTCACTTGATATGTAGCCAGTAATGGCACTGTTGAATGAACGACTTTAATGCGGTGCGTATTATTAGTGCAACACAGGGAGGATTGTCTGTTGACAGAACACGTCGTCTTGGTGGGGCGCTGCAGAGTGAATGGATGGCAGATATGTGTGTGTGTGTGTGTGAGGAGAGAGAGGGAGACAGGGACAGAGACAGACAGGCCAAGTTCACTCCCAGCCTCCTGTGAGCCGCGGCGCTGTGTCATAAAAATAAAAGCGGTGGTAATGGGATACAGCTCCTGGCCTCCACCGGTGGGCTCTCCGTTTAACGGGGCCTGCGTCAGAGGATAAAAAAGACACCCCGAATCCACGAGGGAGGCAAAGAGAGAGAGAGAGAGATTAAAATAGGAGGTGGGATCGGCGCAGGTCGGCGGCGTCTCCTCAGAGCTTTTGGCCCCCCGCTGCTCAGACGGAAGAAAGGGGGAGAGCAGCAGGAGGAGGAGACGGCTGGGGCATTTGGAACAGCGCGTCAGACGGGCCATGGGGCAGGGTCAGGGGCCCGCGGGGTCGGAGGTAGTCCTATAAAGAGCGCGCGCACTCTCTCTCTCTCTCTCTCTCTCACACACACACACACACACTGCATGTATGTGCACGCGCGAGCACGCATGATGGATGGCAACGGGACAAAAGCCGACGTTAACTATTGACTCTTGATGGATGATCCCATCCGCTACACTGCACGGCGAATTAGCGCGAGGTAAGCCGGTTGACTCGGGGTGTGTGTGTGTGTGTGTGTGTGTGTGTGTGTGTGTGTAAGGGGGGGTGTAATCAGGAAAGGGTCCCTCCGACAAACTATAGACTACACGCACACACCCGGTAATACACCGGCTCAGTTGTCAGGCCTGTAACAAAGACACACTGACTAACAGAGGTGAATAACAGCCTCAGATTGATATTTGAGTAACGCGATACGCGCTTTTACGCACGCATCTGCGTCCAAATCCAGCGCTTTTCGTCGGGCCCAGCGGCTCCTGTCTGCTGCGAACAAAGCTCGCTCACATTGTTCCCTTCATGCACGCACACACACACACACACACGCTCCTGATTGGCCACACACCGTGCCACAATCACAGCATGTCTTCACAAGTTACTCCTGGTCCAAACAACAGACGTGAGCCATATCAAAGCTGTAATTTCCTCTCCGTTCTCCCAGGCCTGTCTCTTTTATTTCCTTTCCTGTCATTCGGTTTTTGCAGCTGACTGGCAGGTGTTAACTCTTTAAGGGTTTGCTCTGGCAATACTGACACAAAACAGCCTCTAGGTGAAGTAGAAGTTGAAGAGCAAGATGGGACCACATCCAAAACAAGAATATGTATTTATTTGTATATATTTAAGCACATTATTTGAGCATATTTAATCAGTCTGCCTCACTGAAGCCATGGTGGTCTGTCTGTTCAGAAAGAGGGGGATTGATCGTGCCCCCCGGTTAGAAAGTGACTGACGCCAACACAGAGGTCACAGTGGGGAGCTACCTAGTGGGAAAATACATCTTCAGGCCATGTACATATTACAAGAAAATGCATCAGAGGCCAGTGGATGGAACGAGCAGCCGTGCAGTGCAGCACAGCCTCACCCACCTTGTGTGCGTGCTGTGCAGAGAGGGGCCTGATAAAGAGCTCTGAAATGTGTGTGATGCTGCATGTCAGCACGTGATGACAAAGCACCGCTCAGCATTCAGAGCCACTCAACCGTGCTCTGCTCCTCTCAACCTTTCCCTCTCACCGCTCATTCCTTCCCTCCATTCCCCCCTTTTTCCTTTCTGCCTCTCCTTTACCTCAAGCAACTTTCTGCCCCCCTCCACCTCCCTCCTCCTTTTCTTCCTCCTCCTCCTCCTCCTGTCAAGCTTTTGTTCTTTTGTGCAGCTCTGACACATTCCTCAAGCACGTTGAAGAGAGGGAGAAGGGGAAAACAGAAGGGGAGAGGATGGAGAGGAGAAGAAAGAAAGAAGGGTGGGAGGGGGGGGGAGTTAGTGAGAAAGTTAGAGACTAGAGTGCGGGTCATTTGTTATCTCATTGTTGGGGAGAAAAGGATAGGGAGAGTGAGTCAGCGAAGAGAGACGGATGCAGAGAGAGAACCTGGAGATCAAAGACCAGCAGACAGTGACAGAGATGGAGAGGTTGAGAACCAGGGAAAGAATAAAGGCGACAGAAATGGAAAAAGAGACTAGTCCTCCGGTGCCAACTCTATTTCACTCGTCTTCTTTTCCTGATGTTCCCTTCCAACTATCATCCCCACGTATACTGTTCGCTCCTTTTGTTCTTTGTCACCTTCGTCTGTTCTCTCTCGTGCCCTGAACCTGGCTGGTAACTGATATCGCTTGATAACCGCCAATGCAGAGATTCACACGCTGTACCACATGCAAACCAAACAAAGTGCATTGTGACACGTGTACAATAATGTTTGACCCCGATCAGCCCGAGTTCACTGCTCCATTATACCAGAAATAATCTATAATACATAAAAATGAATATTAATATAGAGAAGAAAGACGTTTTCTGTTTCTCTAGGATATCCAGATACTTGAAAAGCTCAACTAGTGATTAATTGATTGTCTAGAAAATGAATTGGCAACCTTTGCTGTTTCTAGCTTCTCCGCTGTGAGGATTTGTTGCTTTTTATTTAAATATCTTGACTTTTTAATCTGTTGGTTCTGACAAAACAACCAATTTACTTTGGACTGGAAAACTGAGATGGGCATTTCTCACTATTTCCTATTCTGCAAATAATCACTAGTTCAGATGGTTCACATCCATCTATTTCTTGTTTTTATCTTTGTTTTTCTGCAACCGTTATCTGAATTTGACAATCGCATTGTTTTCAAAAGACCTGAAATCTGAAATTGAGACACAGCTGTAGCCACAGAGAGGCTGTTATCTGCTGTATTTCCAACTCTGCCTCTCGTTGGTTTCGTTTGGCCTCTGTCCCATTCAAATCAGACTGAGCCTTGTGTTGACTCTCTCCCCGGGGTGAACTGTCCACCATCTCCCCGCTCACTTCCTCCCGTGCTGCTGATTGTTTTCTATTTCCTCTCCTCATTCAAATGACACAGGTTTTGAACCATATCCGTGGAACATCCATCAGGCTGCACCAGAGTGTGCAGTGTGAAACTACGTGCACCTTCTTAAACGTCACTGCACGTTTGCCTGCATGTTCAGTTTGTAGTGGTGTCTTATTACAGCTGTGGCTCTTGTCACATTCATGTTGCAATCGCAATTTTGTGAAGAGGAGCAACTTGTCCGCACGAGTTGGAGCTTGTGCGTGTGAAAATGTGTGCGATTAGTCAAGTCACACTTGAGTGGCATTCTCCACTTTATCGTCCCGATGACCTCCAGTAAAAAAAAAAAAAATGCTCACTTCATCGGCCACGATAATCCCAGATGTGAACTTGACCCTGGCCTTCCCTGCCGCCAACTCCTGGAAGTCATTATCACTGGCCTTTACCCTCTCAGGAAGCCACCGGGCAAGATGTGCACATGCATGCAGACAGAAAAGTGCCACGGATTACAGTATCTTTCTCTTTTGATTTACTTCTGTGTCAGTGAGGGGGTTAGACTTCCCGAAGGGGTCGTAAAATAAATCTGAAGGGTTGAGAGAAGATTAACTGGACAGGAAATGGGGGGGGGGAAACCTGTTCTGTGACACAAAGTGGTGTGCTTTTCTTTAATCTGTGCTCTTTTCTTGTGAAATACTGGACAGTTCTGCCTCCTCTGGCCTTACAGTCCGACATACAGCAGACACCCGCTCATGGGCGCATACAGAGTGAGACATGCATGCACAGTTTGCAGGAGGACGTTTCATTTTAAGGGCTCAAAATGTTTGTGAGCCGCCGCTCCGTTTGACTTGTACAGCAGTTGCACAATAAACAGCCACAGTGACACACACGCTCGCAGCCAAAAGTGTGCGCAGCGCTGTGGAGTGCTGGCACGCTGACCCCCCCCCCCCCGCCAGACCATGTGGGTTTGATTAGAGCAGAGGAGATGGCAGCATTTAACTAGGAACATGGGAATGAGAGGCAGAGCATGAGGGAGACCAAAGAGCGGAGAGGAAAAGATAAGAAACCGAGAAAGAGAGCAGAAACCGAAAGTCAGTGTGCACGTGTGACATTGTGCATGTACAGTAATGTGTGTAAAATCCTAAAAAACTGGGGCCAAAAGTTCACAATTTCACGGTAAGAGGAGGCCAACCTCGTGTGGATGCTGTAAATACTGCTTTGCTAACAGAAATGTATGTCCTGTGAGCCCCCACATGCGTGTGTGTGTGTGTGTGTGTGGAAATCTTCCTTCCTCTACCAGACATGTTACTCATTTATTCCCCTGCTTCTTGGGTAAAATCGTATCTTACAGGAATCAAACAGAAAGACACAATATCATCACTTAATATCCTGCCCACACACATCATGTCACCGTATCCAGGAACTTTTGTTTATTTAAAGCAGCAGAATATCAGAGTGTGTGGGTGTGGATGTGTGTGTGTGTGTGTGTGCATGAGTCGAGCTGAGTCTCCTTGTGTACATGAGACTAAGCCTCCAGATGCCTGGGCAGTTGCACCAAGACGCCTGTATTACTCACACTCTATTCCTTTTGTCCTTCAGCCCCCCTCCATCTCCTAAAATCTCTCTTCCCTCCCCCTCGAGTCTTTGTGGTTCTAATTATCACGCTCATTTGTTATGAGCTGGTCTGGACGGAGGGAGAGCGAGAGCTGGGAGAGGTTAAATTAGGAAAGGGACAAGCTGGAGACTTGCTGAATCCAAGCAAAGAAAAAAAGAAAAGAAAATGATTCTGTGGCAGTTGTTTTGAAGTTGTCCATCTCGTCCAAATGTCCCTTCTGTTTTTGCAGTTTGTCCGCTCTGCCGTTGCCACCTACAGTTGGACAAGCCCGTGGGCCCCTCTGAGGTGCCACGTGACAACAGCACTGTAAAACGGCATTGTATGGCCTGAATGATGCCGAACTGCTTTACGCTCGACAGGAAGATGGCGGACAACGGGAGGGAGCGACTGCGAGGAAGGGAGGAGAAAGGGCGGGTCAAATATGTAAGGAAAGGAAGCGAAGCAGGTAGAGATGCTCACGAGGAAGGTAGCGAGGCAGCAAGTACAGTGAGGCGAAGACGGTGGGAGCAGAGGTGCAATGAGGGAGAGCTGAGAAGAAAGACAAGCGCTGGTTCCCATACTTTCACTGCCTTTCACCGTGTTTTATGTCCATTTGTTTTGCTGAAAACATCCCAAAACAGTTCAATAAAAGTGCAGCCCTGTTTTTTTTTTTTTATCGTGTTACTCCTCCCTTCTTCTTGCCCCCTACTGCTCTGCCCCTCCACCCTCGCGCCGCCTCTCACTCTGCACTCATTCTTTCATTCCCCCGTAGCCTTTCCTCTTTGACCCGAGTCAACGATTGTTGTTCGCTTTTGCTTTTTCCTCAGCAATGATTGTGTGTGCGTACATGTGTGTGTGTGTGTGTGTCAGCACACGTGTGCGTGTTCAGTAGACGGTGTTCTTGTTGCACGTGTTGATGCGTACGTGTCCGAATGTGTGCATTTGTTCACTGTGTGTGCGTGTGACCCTCTGATGATGTCACTGATTAGGAATGGGAAAAGTGAAATACTTCACTGGAGGTCAACCTCTGGTCACTGTTACTGTATGTGGCCAGTGTGGGTCCCTAAAGTCTCCAGAATGACCTGAGGAAATGGTAACATATTTATGTGCTTTATTGTGTTTTACTTGTCTTGAATAGCACTCAGCAGATTACCCCGCTGGTGCCTCTGGGCAGAAAACAGACCAATAACATCATGTTTAAGTGCGTCCTGTGATTTCTCCATGATCCTGTGACTTTGCCAACGGCCTGTGAGAAAATAAAAAGATAACGCTAATTATTGGAAAAGCTAACCCTATTATAAATTTTAAAAAACGCTTGTATGTCTCTGTCTCTGCAACAGGATCACGAGGCAGAAAAGTCACAGCAGCTAACGGCCGAAAAATGCAAAGGATGTAAAATGATGCGCTGTGGCAGAATGGAAAGTTGGGGAAGTTTTACAAGATGCTTTTCTTTCCAAAGCACTACTACCAGCTCACGCACACACAGAGCACCAAAAACACTCACAAACTTTTTTTGTGTGTTGAATTTTAAACTCCAGGCTGTTCTTTTGCCACAAATATGCTTGTTAAGATCCCACAGCAAAAAGAAGAGCTTGTTGGTGGCTTTGGGTACTAACGTCTCACCTCTAACCTTCTTCTTGAGCGAGACTAGCTTTTTGCGAAAGTTTAGTTTTAATGATCTTTGCGCCTGGAGTTATTTCCACTGTGCACTGGGAATATAATCAGATGTGGAAGCAATGAGAAACAGGTTCAGTGCAGTACAGGTGATCAGGTTTCAGCATATATATAATAATACAATGATGGCACACCAAGTACAAGAAGCTGTTGGTCAGATGGACAGTTCTCTTCTTAGATCAGGTTGCTCAGGCTTTAACTCCTGGGTAAGTAATAAGAAACTCTTCTGCCATCTTGTGGAGATAAAGAGGCGTGCCTCCTGACAGACCTGGGACTTTTTTGGCTCACTTTTCCCCCCGGGAGATGTCTGGGCACGTGCAGCAAAGGTGATCTTCTGTAACTAATCCAACTATTGTTGTTAGTGTTTAGTGTTTGGTGCACGCAGCTTTGCATGACGGCACACGGAGACCCACTCGAATCCCCTGAGGGACAGTTGGACTCAAGTTTGTCCAGAAAACTGTTGGAAAACCAATTTTACTCCCGGGACCCGCAGTGACAACAATTTGTGTGCAGACCTCCAGTTATTCCTGCGCGTGTCAGGGTTTTAGGACTTCTTTTAAGAAACAAGGAGAGGTCAGGGTTACCGTAAAGTTTTTGGAGAATTGAAAAAGGTAAGAGGTCATGGCCGAGTTAGCAGCAAGGCAACGCAGGTAACTGCGGGCCTGGTTGGGGGCCCCAGACAGTCAGAGGGGCCAAATCTTCAGGTGTACTGTGTAACAATTAATTTGTTAATCCTGCATACGTGGGCTGTCACTTTTTAAACTACAATGATCTGTTACAGTTCAAAAGGGCAACAGATGTTTAAAGTAGTTTGCCTTGTGGTCCAGCAGAGGGAGCAATCTGAATGAATTTTCAGCTTGATCCATTGCAAACCCTACTCACCTTTTATAAACTAATAAATAAGCTGGAGGACACTGATGAGCAGCTGATGATCAATACATAATCTTGGGGTCCCGTCTTGTAGAGGGGCCCTGAATAAAAATAAAAATAAAAATGACTTCTCAAATAAGTAATCCTTACAGTTGCTCAGTTCTATAAAAGCTGCATAAGCTGTTATGATGCAGTCAAGTTATGTTATTATATTTCTTCCTCTTTACTGTTGCACTGTAGATGTGGACCCTAATCTTTGAAAAACATTTCAAAGTCAACACCTCCTTCGGGATATCGGGTTTGCTTTGGAGCCAAAAATCTTCCAAGGGCATCATGTAAAGCACGCGTGGGTTTGTTTGCATGGTTTCTGTGGCATTGCTGGTGTGCGATACATGGTTCTTTTATTTTGCAATGAATCACTACTCACTGTTTGTATGTGAATTACTGACACTCAGTATTAGTGATTAGATCAAATTAGATTAGATTTGAACAACCACGTGACCTGTGTCAACAAACCATGTATGATTCAGAGATCAAGTCAACATTCGAATGAAACCCTGTGGAAAATGTCACACAAATGCAGTCTTACATTGGTTATAGATCTTCGCAGATTAGCGTCTTGTCTGTATATTATGAATTTGATGTGTACATATCGCGCTTGATCTGTATCACACACAACGCAGTCAAAAGAAACGGGTGTAGAAATGACTGCAGATGACAAATATGTTTGTCTGAATACTGTTTATTAAATTATACATGTATTAAATGCAATTAAATCCTTTTTGTATGGCACTTCAATTAATGTCTAATGTTTAACGTCAAATACACCCAACACAGTGGGTGACTTGCATTCAGCATCACATCTGGGCCGTCCATGAGAAGAGAGAGATGCATGCACAACCATTAAAAGCAAAATCACAGGTTCGCAGGCACAAAGCATATAATAGTGCAAAGTTCTGTTACAAAAATACAAAAAAGGTTCTTTAAAAAGTTTGATTGTTTGTGCTAGAATAATTAGTACTGCTTTATAAGCAAAACACTTTTCAAATGAAATTTCAAGACTCAAATGTGTTCCAGGAGAGCAAAATGTCCTCTGATAAGAAATTGGACGGTGTGTTTTAGTTTCTCATGAAAAAAAAGACAATAAGAAGAGCAGATAACACCCAGAGCCACGTCAATTTAAAGCTGGCAGCATCATCTCCGGTCTGTGGGTCCCGGCAGCCTCTGGCGTTGTTACTTGGCTTCACATTATCAGGGTTTCCCTCGAAATGGACTGGCAGGCACTGGTTGCTGAGCACTTCACAGGCCAGGATCAGATGCTTGGTTTCCTCTCGGACGCTCCTGATCCCGCACGTGCCCGGTTCACTTCTCACCGTGACGAAAGTGAACGGCTGCACGCTGATGCACAGGTTGTCCTTGTATGTCTTCCCGCCGCCGCTCGTGCACACATCCTTCACCCTGTCGAGCTGCGCGGGCCGGAGGAAGGACTGGGTGGGCCTGGCGCAGCCCCCGTTGTTCCTGATGTACGTCTCCCACTCGTTCTTGTCGAGAGAAGCCGGAGTTCCGTAGCGAATGTGGCGCTCGACGAAGGTGTTGTAGCCGTTGTTGTTTGGCGACCGCTGGCAGGGAGCGTCGTTTTTGGCAAACGTTTGGCGACCCAGCAGGAGACAGGCGGCAAGCGCGAGGCGAGCCCCGAGAGCAGCCATTACCCAGCAGCCCTGGAGTGGAACAATTATAAAGTGATGGTGGTGTTTATTTATACCATTATTACACTACACATTTGGTATGACACATAAGACAGAGCCACAGCTGTCTGTCTGTCTCTGTGTGTAGTTTTTGTAAAACATGAAACCAGGAGACGGTTTAGCTCAAACCAGCTGTTTAATCACAGAACTTCCCTACCTTGTTTTGGCAACAGCGGACGCGTCTTTGAGCTACGAGTGACCTGAAAGCTCCAGGTGTGAGATACTTCTGTCTTTCTGTTGCGTTTCCACTTTTCACTCCTCGTAAGCGGGAGTGGCCTAAACTGTGCGCGCATTACTTCGATCCGTCCACGTGGCTGTGCTACAGAGCAGAGGTCACAGCGAGAGGTGATCCAGTTACAGCTATAAATACCAGGCCCGGTGAGCTGTTGTGGTATTTCCATTTAGATCTACAGTACATCATCTTATAGCACGACTGTATTTATATTCTGTAATATTATACTTTAGATTTGATTTAAAAGGTCAAAATACAAAGTGATCAAAAACATTTAAGTACACGCAGCAGTTTAAGTACACGCACACAGTGGAGACCCGGCGTTGCTTGTCACCGCTTATTACACACTAGAGGGCGCTGTTTCATTATGTTGATATCAAACATTTGGCTGGAGGACCGGTCATGTTGTTAAAGACCCCAAAAGTATGGAGGGGAGGTGAAATATTGTCAATTTAATGGGTCAGAGTAATTTTTCATGTTGGTGTTGTTTATCTAATAAAAGTTTCTAGGTTCTTAGGCATTTCATAATCAAACACGGCAATAGTTTTAATTTGAGTCTAAATCTTTGTCGAGGTCAGGTGGCGACGGTTGTCTCACAGTTCACACGTGACAACCAACCCCTAATACTTTGTACTCAGAGTTGCAAAATTTAAGCGACTTAGTATCTTTTTGCAGGTGTAGAAGATGAACCCAAATGTTTTGGGTGTGTTGGAGGCGGTGATTTGTTGCATATAACGTGGTCCAGATATTGTCTCACACACAATAAAGAAATCAAAGCAGGGGAGGTTGCCATTCAAGTATTTTAATGAGGTGCCCATGTTGATGAGTTATATACAGCAAAAAAATCAATCACAAAGACAATATATGGCACCATAAACAGTTTTCTTTCCAACAGAATGAACACATGCATAAATATAACTCATCCATTTACAATATAATCTGCTAAACTGAGTTGAGCTGTAATGTTTGGACAGCATCACTTAATACTTAAAACCCTTAAGACCTCTATCATAGAATTTCTTATTAATTTCATAGGTATTTTTATGCCAAATAGTCCAATTTGTGGCAATGCTAAATAATAATATTACATTGGGTTTGAAGTCACAGGTAAACATTTCATAAGTCTATTACATTTCATACAGTGCAGTGTGCTTGTGTTTCAAGGCCGAATGAACAAGAAATAACAGCCAAATGTGAAACAAAAAACTAAACACACCAACTAAATATATCATACAAAGTATTTACATGAACCACTCACGCAGCCCAAGCATGGCGAGAGCAAACATACCACTCAGAGCCAACAAACTGACATATTTAAATCAAGTGCTTAACGTGCAAACTGAAAAAAAAAACCAACCAAAAAAACTCGAGACTGCCAACATCTCTGAACTTGGGTGAAAAAAATAACAGAACAAAACAGTTCAGTGATCAATCGATCACATAAGTGACTAACTGAGAACAGCAGGTGATTTGTCCAGTTTACTATATTAAATGTCTTTTTCCTGTTGCCTTTTGTAACCGATGAGTTAAAACGTGTTTTGCTTTGTGTCCCCTGAGGAGACACAGATGAGAGATAAAAATCACTGGCAAGAGGGAAAAAGAGTATCTGGACGATGAACCCTCAAGTGGACATTGCTGGCAGCCAGGGCTCCGCCTGTGGCTGCTGATCTTTCTTTTCTCTGTCAGAGGTTGTGTTCGGCGCCACGTCCTGTTTTTTCTTTGGCTCCTTCATCCTGAAATATCAAAGGGAATAGTCATTCCTACTGAGTCACCCCACATGTATGCTGTCAGTGTAGTTAGTTATGTTGTCCAGCAGAGGTCCTTAGTTGTTAAAAAATACATGGGAAGCTCTACTACACTATAAACTGACTAGTGGAGTGTCCACTGGAGGCATTTCAAAAGTAGAACATCTGTCCTTCAGCAGCCAGATTTCCAATATAGTTTTAAGTTGTTTAGCTCACATTTTGTATGTTTCAGCTGCAACGGAGCCAAAACATCTGCATCCAGTGAACATTGCGGGTTACAGTGTAGGTGCACTGCATCAAAAGCCAGCTGACAAAACACCTAAAACTTCAGGATTAAAGGATTATTCTGCTTAGTATGGAATGATGTTAAAGAAGAAACACAGGCAATACGGTGGGAATATCTTCCCTGGAAGTTTAAAATTTAAATATATACTATTTTTCAGTTTCAAGAGAGGTGTTAAAGTCTAGCTCAAGCGGAGGGGGTCACTATGAATGGGTGATTAAAGCAAAGAGTTGTGCTCAGGAATCTAAAAAGCTACGGGTTTGGAGGTCCAAGGTTGTGATTTTGAATGGTGACCTTGGCATGGGAGCAGGCCGGTTACTGGGTAGGACATCCCAGCTAGAAGTAGAGCTGTCGCACATCAAAAGACAGAATCACATGACCAAAAAACAGAAAAATCAACATCTTCAAAGAGGCCGTGTGGAAAAGTTTAAAAGCTCATTCCCTCCTGCGCTCTCTTTAGACAGAAGGATTGGTGGTGAAGTTTTAATTGCGCATGGGTAATTGACATTGTGAAAGCCAGTGGTTCCCAAAGCGGGATGTCCTTGACAAGGAGTCGAGAAATTAGGAGTATCATGATTTCACTGTGTTCTCTTTAAACATGAATTCAGTTCTATACAGCAACATATCCAACAATGAAAATCATATTTCCGTTCTTAAGACTCAAACCTCTGAGATAAGACATATATTTGAACTTTGGGAACCCTCCATGAAAGCAGTGGGAAGGTTAAATCACAATCAAGGTTAAATGGGACACAAGAGGAAACCCTTCACATACTTTTCTTAATCAGTGGTTATTATGGAAGTATTATTACATGTTTATATTATAGGATATATTGGGAAACAGCCATGTTATTGCAGCAGAATTTCTCTCAACATAAATCTGAAATGTCCCTGCAGTTTAAACACACGCTTCAGAGGGCTCTTCTTGTTGTTATTTCTTGTGAAATAAAATGGTATTCCAATTTGGGTTACAAGTGCTATATTATATCCCCTTTAGTAATCTTTAGTAATCCATTGTCTATCATGGTATTGATCCAAGATCTGCACTTTAGGATATTAGTTAAACACAAGAAAAAGAAGAAATCACAAAAGTAACACTGTCTGTGCTCCTTGTCAGTAACGAGATCAGGTAAACCACCTGTTTACCACGACTGTTTCACGGTGGAGGAGTGTAAAAAATCTGCCAAGAGATAAGAGATGTAGAATGAGAAGAGAGTGGATGTTTCCACAGCTACTGCAGATCGGCCAATTAAACCGGAAGAACAGCAGACTAGTGGCCGGTGTCTGCTGCAGCAAACGTGCCACTGACATGACCGGCCAACACGGCAGAGAGCTCTTGCTTACCGTATCATCTTCACAATGAAGCGGACGATTACTGCCAGACCTACACAGCCGCACAGCACTCCTATTACTATCGCTGCGACTTCACCTGGAGAGGAAAAACAAACACAAAGAGGCATGACAGATGAAGCAATAAACCAGAGCAATTAGACGATTTAAAGTACTGATGTGATCTTTAGTAGCACTGGCCAGATAGTTACTGTTTTTTGCTAAAAAACATGCAAGAAAATCATGTGGTCTTACCAGAAGAGAACTCCTTCCCTAAAAAAATAAAAGATTGAATGAATCATTAGAAAAATCACAGCAGATTTCATCTTTCTGTCTAACAGCTCACACGAGTTGATTTGTTGGTTTATCTCAGCAGAATCTCAGCTGTCTAGTCAGTGCTGATATCACAGGCCTTCCAGTTCAGTCACTCACCACAATGAGCACTTTACACACATTTTCTCCTTTGTCTTTGTCTACCACTCTGTCCCCCTCTTTCACTTCTCTGTCTCTTTTTTTCCTCTCCCTCTTTCTAAGTTAGACTTGACTGATAACAATGGAGTCAGTGTTTCGTTTTTTGCAAATCCTTTTCTCTAATCAGCTCGCAAACAAACACTGGTCCCCCTTTGCTTTTGCTCCTTTATCTCTTTCTCTCTCTCTCTCTCTCTCTCTCTCTCTCTTTCTCTCTCTCTCTCTCTCTCTCCAAATACTCTTTCCCTCAGACAAAGTCACCAGTAATCTTTAATATTCCCACATTTCTCTCCACATTCCACTTTTCATTTTCTGCATGGATTGTGCTAATTGCTAGCTTTGGTTTACATGACCACACGCTGGCTTGTTATCGTGGTTTACATTATGAGCAGCACGCTGGTGTTAAAATCTAACAATGTGGAAGAGAAGTGTTGGGAAAAACCACTGGAGTTTAGTGCTGTTTATCTGTGACCTTTTGAAACATTTGTGCAACCTGAAAGGATAAAGGAACCCAGAAGAATGTCACTGCGTACTTTTACGTAATTTACTTAAGTACTATAAATTGGAGGTACTTGTAATTAACTTCAGTATTTAAGAGGGGAATATTGTACATTTTAAGTCACTACATTTATGTGACAGCTTATAAAATATGATGTTTTGTTATGAATTAAACTACCCAACAGTTTATACAGTAGAGCTGAAACTAATAGCTGACTGATTGTAATTATATAATCATATGATAATACAAAAATGTATTATTGTTAATAATATACATTTATTTGGAATAGTTGTGAATGTGGTTCTATTTGTTGGACAAAACAAGCATTGTGGTGTCACTTTAGGCTCTAGGTAACTGTGACAGCATTTCTCACTATTTCCAAAATTTTTACAAACAACATAATCATCAGATTAATCAATAAAGAAAATGATCATTTTTATGCATTGAATACTTACTTTTACTAGTACTTACTTTTCAAGACTTTTACTTGTAACAGAGTATTTTTAAAGTATTTAGTAGAGTTTAGTAAAGGATATGAATACTCCCTTCACTGCTGCATATATTACACTAATAAGGTAATATTTGAAAAACTAAAACACAATCATAAATAAGTCTTTTATAGGTAGAATGTTTGATTCCTAACAGAGCATGTGCTTATCTTTCAGGACTTTGGTCATCATGGCAGAGTGGGTGCCATTTTTTATATAATGATGAATGATCTCTTCCTACATGCTTTGTCTGTCTGACCTGCAGTGAAGGAGGCGAGGATAAACCTTTGGTAGAGCGGCTGTGTGGTACGGTAGTTGTCCTGCAGCAGGATGTTTTCCTCAGCTTCAGCGTCACTGGAGTAAAGTATCATCTCCATCTTCTGCAGCTGCAGTGGAGAGGCGAAGGGGTAAAAACAACAGTTACAGTCCTGAGGCACTAAACTTAAAACATTCAGCTAAATAGTCAAGTCAAAGTTAATCAGTAGATCAAATATAGCAAAAGTCACTGAGAAAGACATTGTAAGCATTGGTGAACAATCTGCATTCCTGTTTTACTTTTCTGGCACAAATTAGTGCAATTTGAATTTAAGTTTTTGTGACAATAACAGTGTATTAAGGAGGTTATTAGATAAATTAAGTTAAACATTGCTGCTTAAGGCCAATACAAAGTGTATTCAGGCTGCGTTTATCTTTTTAGCATTAGCATTAGACAACATTTTAATGAATGTTGGATCAGATTGTCTTATAGAATGATCAAAAGCAATGCTTGCACGAAAGGTGAACATTTGAGTTGAGGCATGTAAGATCTACTTTAGATGAGCATCAGTGTCTCAGCTTCACCTGTGCCTTTGAAATTTGAACCCTCTCATTGAACACTGTCCAGATCACACTCTGGTAGCAGGGCGGCGTTGTTAGGGAGCCGTTGTAGCGATAGTAGTGTCCCAGATTCTTAGGGAGCAGGGACTGGATGTCAAAGGCTGGGATGTACACCTTCTGACCTGCAGTGGGTGTAAGGAGGAAGGGGGAAATTAGTATGTGAGGGCTTAAAGATAATCATCAATTAAAAAACGGTTAGTAGTAGCATCACACAAAAGAAAAACAGCTGATAACTGCTGTCTATCTGTCTATTTTATTTAATAAATATTTTTAAAATAGTTTAATAGTAACATAGCTCTCTTCCATTCTGACAAGTAGTCAGTAGTAGTAGTAGTAGTCAGTGATTTAATCCAATGAACTGTAACTGGGGAGCGTGGAGGATCCATGTACATTTAATTCAATCAATCCAAATATAGGAATGTAAACTGCAAATGACTTTGTGTTGTGAGAGAAAAATATTTAGGCTGGTCACTAACCTTTAAAACATTAATTGAGAAGAAAACAAGCTTTAGTAAATCACTGTACATCAAATGTAAAGGAAACACGGTTTTATACATTTCAAATGGACTTACCAGCATGTCTGATGCGGCTCACATAGTTGAGGATGTTGTTAAATCCCGGGTTGGTCTCCTCACCGGTCTGGGAAACCGAAACTGTTTATTAAATTACTCAAAATCCTCCAGCTAAAGAAAACCATTACTTATTCTTCTTATTCCTTCATAATGTTGTGTGTTCCTACTGTTCACTAGTGTTGTTTTATTATTACCGCAATGAGAATTCCTAACACAGCCAACCCGTCACTCTGTGTCATTGCTGTGGAAATGTTGGGGTAGAGCTCCGAGTTGTAGTGCACCACATGCAGCTGGAGAGAGAGGAGGAATACTGTTAGAGCAAGAAAGATGTTTTGGTTTCTCCTCGTGACAGTTGAGGGTTAAAAAAAAGGGAAAGAGGGGGAGAGAATGGGAGAGGGGAAGCAGCGTACATCTCAGTTTTCCTTCTGAGAGTATGACCAAAAATTGACGAGGAGACTGATGTGAATGAGAAAGAGCTTAATTGTCTCATTATGTAATAAGACCACTCATGCATGAGAGGTTTCCCCCGGCCTTTTTTCTTTTTTTACTAATATATATTCTCTCCTTCATTTTGTTTCTGTTCTTCCTTATAATCTTCTTAAATCCCCTCTTGTCTCTTCCTCTCCAACTGCTCACCCCTGAAGAAACTGGTGCGTTGGCATACCTACTGACAGATGGACAGGAACTGAGGTGCTGACACGGCTTACCTTCCCTCCTTCCTCCATCTTTTTCCCTCCCCTCAAAGGTTATTCAGTCACTTACAATCTTTACGTCTTCTTCTCTTTGGGGTCTTTTGGCAATCTATCCCAAAACTTTCTTGTCAGTTGCTCTTTGCAGCCGTCTCTCTGCTTCTGAGTTCAGTGTGTTCAGTATTCTCATCTCTATCCCACACTAAACCAGAGCAGGGATCCAAGCTCACCCAGCTATAACAGATTTGTGTGTGCAAGCGAGCGAGAGAAAGGAAATATGAGGTAAAAAGAGGGATAGTCACAGAAGAAAGGTACAGTAAGAAAAAAAGGAAGAAAGAACAAACAATCGAAAGAAAGAAAGGCACTTAAACTTCCACCATAACCCCAAGATATAAAGATAAAAACTATATCAATTGACTGCAACTAATTGTTGCAGCTATTGGGGTCACAAACATAAAAAAAAAAGTACATTAGGCAGTATAGCTTTTATCAAATATTTCTTAAACAGGAGTAAATAGTGCATTTGTTGGGGACTATTTTCAGCTGCAGATTAATACAAATTTGGTGCACTAGTGAGTATGCATTCAAACACATATTCACAATAAAGTAAACAAAAAGTTAAGACATGTATCTACCATCAGTTTTTCACACTATTCCACACTTGAAACCTGCAGTGTAATCCAATTGTAAGATACCGTTAATTCTTTGTATTATTATAAAGGTTCAATTAAATCTCACTTATCCTCAAAAGTTAGAATTGTGTTACCACATAATTGGCACCCCGTATACACTACTCCTTAGTCTCTTGATTAGTGAGAATAATATGCTGCATATGTTTATTAAAATATGGGCATCTGCATAGCATATTACACATTCTTTCCACAAAATATTAATCCATGTTTCAACAACGGTTCATCCTAAATCTTTCAGCTGTACATTTAGGTACATTTTTTTTCTTCTTCCAATTAAACATTGTCAGTTTTGCCAAAATCACTTCATCCTTTTGTATAAAATCTTGACTTTCTTATTAAACTCCTATTATCACACTACTTGACCTGACCGCCCCTTTACTGCAGCCACTCAGCTTGGCTGTAATTTGTCTTGCACTCGTCTGTGGATTTGACTGTTTACACACACCTCTGCATCTGCACTTCGTCCATTGATGGTGTGTTCGCTGCCCCCCTTACTCGGGCCTCCGTTGCCCCAGTGAAGGTGCATTTGTGCAGCTGTAAAGAGCCAGGGCAGCCCCCCCAGTCCCATCCAGTCCGGTAGCTCAATCACCACTGATGGAGAGAGAAGAGCAAAACAACAAGTTGACTCTCTGAGTTCAACAGACAGGGCAAAGTTAACTGAACAAAGAATATTAGGAAGGGACTTTCCTTAAAAATGAATATAAAAATCTTATACTTTTAACTCCACTCCAGAATTTATTAATGGGGAGGAAAGCGTTTGCTGCTAAGTTACGATTGAGGATGGTGCAGTATAAACAGATCAACCGTAAAGCTGCTTGGACACCTGGGAGGGGGTCACATTAGGAGCAGGAATATCTGGCTGCCATAGTTACCTGTGTGCCCGTTATTGGACAGAGCGAAGGGCTCGTTGCCGTACTGACTGTAGCCCAGCGGGGTCATTGGCATCAAACTGGAGTCATATTTAGATTGGGTGGTTACAATATCAACGGGGGACTGAGATGTACCACCGCACTCAGGAAAATGCTCCGACCACTCAGACTGACCCCCTAAGCCTTTGACAGGAGAAAAGACAGAAACAATGATATCACCCAATCACGCAGCTCACTGGCTCCTAGTCATCCAATGAAGAGCCTCCATTGATCAGTCTCTAATTGTACAAGACCATTATTCCTCAATGTTCTCTTTAGGTTCACAGCCTCATGGTGGCAAATAAAAAAAAAACATAATGAATGTATAAGCATGGTATAAAGTTTGAGGGTTTCACTGTGGTCATAATAGGGAATGAAAGCATTTTATACAGAAAAAATATCTGACTTCCCATTGTTTATGTTTGAACCTTAGGGGTTAAAAAGGATGAACAATGCTCTCTTTGCTATTGAAACACATTTGAACCCCTATCCCCAAACCTGCATTGAAAACAGGTTGAATTATTTCATAGAAATAAATACAGATTCCACAATCTAGTATAAACCTCTGTTACATATTTCCTTTCCAACATTTAGACACAAACTTTTTTCTTTAGTTATAAAATAGATATAAAAGCTGCTATCTTTCCACTATGACTTACAGCGTTTTGTCAGTCAAAACTCTCCATAACCACAGATACCACTGTCTCGATATGTTTTACCTGCAGCTGACATATTTTTTTGTACTAAATGAATTCTGCTCTGGATCAGAGAATCGATACTAAAACTGAAATAAAATGCAGGCACCATGTACGTCCCATAAAACAAAGAAACTCACACAGATACGAGTGGCTACCAACAAAAGCAGCTTATCCATGCACTTCATTGAATAACTAATGTCAACTGATAACAACCACAACATAATCAATATACAATGTCACTTGAGCCTTATTTGACCTCTTCCAACCTCAGTTGTACAATATTACCCTGATATCTTCTCTATCATTGTGGTTAAACTACAGAAATAGATAAGCCTCTTTAGGTACAGATCTGAAAGGTGTCGT
>JAVQJD010100414.1:0-13968 GCA_036023655.1 Nannoperca australis
GTGTGTGTGTGTGTGTGTGTGTGTGTGTGTGTGTGTGTGTGTGTGTGTGTGTGTGTGTGTGTGTGTGTGTGTGTGTGTAAATGTCTCTTCCGTGAACCTGCTAACAACTCATAGACATCTGAAAGGGCTTTTATGTAAAAGTTGAATCTGAAAGGTAACAAGTAAGTACAGTTGTAAAATAAATATCATGTTGTGAAAATGACAGGACCAGGACTGGTTGCTATATGAACACGTGCTGAACACAAACGGATGTGTGCCACATGAGACTGTAGTAGTATAAATGTGCCATATATTTTTGCTTTAAAGTTTAAACTAACACAGACATCCAGTGTGCTATGGATGAAGTGACCGATGGATGAAGCATCTTTTATATAGTGACAGAAAACTTTTACTAAAATCTAATAAAGGATACTTTACCTAAAAACACCAGTTATAACTTACAGTTAGCTTTAAATAGCGGCTCACCACCATAAAATGGCTTAGCTGTTGGGAAGCTGCAGGGAGACATCAAACCCCATGAGGATTGATAAACAATAGCATGTTATCCCAC
The DNA here is from genome assembly GCA_036023655.1 of Nannoperca australis. Taxonomy (NCBI): domain Eukaryota; kingdom Metazoa; phylum Chordata; class Actinopteri; order Centrarchiformes; family Percichthyidae; genus Nannoperca; species Nannoperca australis. The sequence continues at coordinate 551 of JAVQJD010100414.1, forward strand.
TCCTCCAGGAACCCGCATATTATTCCTGACCGCATTTCCCCTCAGTAGGAGCAGACGCAATTACAGCAGCTATCAGAGAAAACCCCCACAGCACAGAGCATATCATATCACAGGTTGATGGAAGGGCACTGTTTGACCAACATCTCCAGTCTTTAAATAATAAAACAGTCTCTTACTGTAGAGGCACATGAAGAACATGCAATCACATCAGAACATTATGTAGAACAGTAATGCCTTGGTAAATCCATCAGATTACTATCTTCAAAGTACTCAAGTATCAGATATATGATTGATTATTGATTATTATCGTTTCAGCCCATTTGATAGAGAAAAGAAAAGAAAAACTCAACACAATTATCAATGTTTTCACGTGAACAATGGTTCAAAAACTTATAGAGTTTTTCCTCATTAATGTTACTGTAATTTCCCTTTCTTCCTTGTAGATAGCATTCATTTCTACATTCAACACAACTGGAAACTCAGAGGTTTCTGAAAGCTCAAACAATTCCCACATGGCTATTTTTAATACAGTTTGAAAACCAAACAAACATGGATACATGTCATGTCATTAAATACACCCACATTAAATCCTTAGTATCATATTCTTAATGCATTGTTTTTAACCCTTACCTGACCAACTCTGAGAGACAACCATTGTCTGATGTTGTCCTATGACGTGACCTTTCTGATGTCTACCATCCATCTCCCATGACATCAGTGCAGCATTATTAACCAGCCCTGTGTTTTAGCTAAGCAGGCAGCTGTTTGCATTGAAAATACTCCCTGCTCAGCATCAAACAGCAGACTGACACAGTTAGAGCCTGAACAAAGTGGAGCATTTAACAGCTGAAGAGACAGAGGAGGTGGAGGAGACCAAAGCAGAACTAAAAAGAGAGTGAATATTAGACTTACATCCATCAGGTGGAGACAACTCCAAATGATGCCTAATGCTGCTCTGTGTGTAAATAGGCAACTGTTTGCTAACATGTTCACCACAACATCTTAATAAGATGATATTACAGCAGCATTGTTTGTAAAGCCTTTTCTGCTGCCCCCAAATAGACAAAAGGTCAGTAACGCAGCAGCAGCATCCAGGGACAGGATCTGCTCTTAGACAAATATAAAAGGATTTGAGGGAAAGCATTGTTCCTGAATCATACACAGAGCATGTGTACATTCATATAGAGTAACCTATATCCTTGTGTACTTGCATCCGGTAGCATCATGTATACTCAACAATCAAAAACTACTCTATCTTGGTAACTGTATTTACCAGACAGATTTTCTTTACTTCATACTTGATCCTTCTTCAGTTTTGAAGAAGCTTTAAAGAGTGTTATTTGTATCAAACTTAAAGAAGCTTGTGGTTCATTCTCATGCAGATTTTTCATCATATTGCTTGTGAATTGATAAATGAATAATCATACAGAATACAACATTTATCTAATTACTTTAATCTCCTCTGCAGTGCTGTACTCAATGTTTTCTATACATGTTGTACAACAGTTAAACATTGGCCATATTACCCACTTAACAATAGGGTTTTTATTTTTTTGATCTCTGGCTTTCATACTGCTGCAACAGAAGAAAACTGTGTGACTGAATTTTCAACATTTAGATGTGAATAAATGTCCAATGTTTCCTGATACTTTTTTACTGGAATTGTGACTTTCAGGTAATGTTCTTGACATGTTTGTACTGTATTTATTCTTTTTTGATGTACTACTCTTCTCCTGTCACTCCTTCCCTCTCAGAGCTGCTGGACCTGCAGCCGTTGCCAGTGACAGCTCTGGGCAACAAGGAGTATGAGAGCCTGTACAAGTTCACTCACTTCAACCCCATCCAGACTCAGATTTTCCACACGCTGTATCACACCGACACTAACATCCTGCTGGGGGCGCCAACAGGCTCTGGAAAAACTATCGCAGCAGAGATGGCCATGTTCCGGGTCTTTAACAAGTATCCAACCTACAAGGTTAGACTATCTAAATTCAAGGGGATTTTCTGACTTCTTGTTTTTGTCTTTTGGTCAACATTGGTTCTGAATGCTGTTTATATAAGAAACTAAGAAAAACAACATTAATTAACTGTAAATGTATAGAGACTTTTCCACTTTGTCAAATATCTCCCAGCAATCACACATTGCATTATTATTAGGCCCACTTCACAACAGGTTGGGCCTGTGGGAGGGTTAGATAATTATGTTGCAAAACCAAAATCAGTTTATCGTTCATAAAGCTAAATCTATTAACAAAACAAAAAATAGACCAGGAACAGTTCCACACTTTAAACAGTCATCCATTTGGTATTTATGCTTAGTTTGAAATGTCACATAAAATCGAGTGTGTAAATGCTGTTTTTGCACTAGGCATGCTCATTGGTCGTGCTTGTATCTCTTGCTCATTGGTCGTGCAAGAGATACAAGCTTGAAGGCCGAATCGTATGAACAGAAACACAGTCAGTTATTTCATTCAAGTTTCTTTACATTTAATAACTTTTTTATTGGTTGTTGTGTGTGCAGGTGGTGTATATCGCCCCCCTGAAAGCCCTGGTCAGAGAGAGGATTGAGGACTGGAAGATCAGAATCGAGGAGAAACTGGGGAAGAAGTAAGTAAAAACAGAGACACTACCCTCACTAAGTGGACGACATCACATAGTAGCATAATGCATTTATGGATGGGGTTGTCAGCTGTTAGTTAGCATTAACTGCTGTCAAACATAGGGGTTACAAAGTCATGTAAAGGTCTGTGTATTAGAGATCAGAGATGAGCAGTCTAAAGTGTTTCCTTGCTCTTATCTGTGTGTAGAGTGGTGGAACTGACAGGTGACGTGACTCCAGACATGAGAGCTATAGCGCAGGCTGACCTCATCGTCACCACACCAGAGAAGTGGGATGGAGTGAGCCGAAGCTGGCAGAACCGAAGCTACGTTCAGAAAGTAGCCATTCTTATCATCGATGAGATCCACCTGCTGGGTAAGAGTCCACAACGTGTCCGGCAGGAGTCTGTATGAGTAAAGATTTTGTCAGTATTAGTCTTAATTCAGAACATATACAAAATGTGTAGTAATTAAAACATTATGCATGTTGCTATCTGTCAGAGACTAATGTTTCCATCTCCAAATTTCCAGTATCATAAAACCCATACCAGTGTGAAGGCACTTAAACACAACTATTTGTTACATTAACAGTCTGATTGGACTGTACCATTGTGTCTGTTTCTAGGTGAGGACAGGGGTCCGGTGTTGGAGGTCATTGTGTCCAGGACCAACTTCATCTCCTCTCACACTTCTAAGAGTGTCCGAGTAGTCGGTCTGTCCACGGCCCTGGCCAACGCTCGGGACCTCGCTGACTGGTTGGGAATCGGACAGGTCAGATGTCCACCATGGCACCATAACATACAGCAGTATTTCTCTTTTGTACATACCAGAACAGGGCTTAAACACGCTCTGTCAGTGTTTTCCTGTTACCTTCTGACCCCTTGTTCTTTGGTCAGATGGGGAGATCATCTTCATAAGCTCCCTTGTTTCAGGAATAGTCACATTGTCTTTGTGTACCAAGAACACTGCTGCAGTGAAGCCAGCCAGATACCACAGTATTTGTTAGATTCCTTTTTTTACGGTTCATTTGTTGCCTGCCTCTTCCTATCTGATTGAATGTATATAATAATAGCAATTAAGATAAACAGAAACTTTTGGTCTGGAGTTAATGTTGCAGTTTATCTCTATAATCTGTGTCTGGATGCCATGCGTAAATTCAAATGATCAGGAATGACTGCAGCAATGCAGATGGATGAGCTGGCCCGTCAGATGAAAGCAGAGAGGATCATCAAAATGATACATAGCGGACTTGTGTGATTTGACTGATAGGTTTTTAAACTGAAGGCCATCGCCTCCACGAAGACTCGTGGAAGCTGCAGGCCATGTCAGTTCAATCTGAAAAAATACATCAAACCACATTATTAGTTTTTTTATTGTGCAGTCTTAACATCACATGCTAATAAATGCTTTTCGCCTTGCTTTGACTAATATCTAAAGATCAAAGCGGTCTTTATACACATACAGAAAAGTTTAGGGGAGTGTCTTTGTGCTACTCTATCAGAGGAAAGTTAATCCATCAAACAATTAGTCCTCATCCTTGAAGTCTTTTTTTCTTGTAAAATCATAATATACTGTTATAAACCACTTGTGATTGACTGTAGCTTACCTGCATGAAACGAAAGCCCTGTCTATAGAGATTATACTGTCTCATGTATCTTCACAAAATGCTGCTATCATTCCAGTATGTTAGCAATGACTCCTAAAAGGACCATGTTTCTCTGCTGGGCCTTTGCTACTGGTCAGTATATCATACAGTTCTAGTAATGTATGTAGGGATGAATCATATTTTTGCATCATCACAGACACAGTTCAGAATATTGTAGGTTGACTTTTGTTCTGCTGCCAGAGCTGTAGAGAGACAGTGTTAACAAACCAGATTGGCTCTCTGCCATCCATAAATCTGAGAGGTTGGCTGCTGTTGGGACTGAGCTGCTAGATTGGTAGCTGCCCAATCCATTATCCAGGCTTTAAGGTGTCTGTAGACATGCAGCAGCCCTTAACACGATGCACACCAAATAATGCACCGCCCTCTTTACGACATCCAATAACACACTTTGAGTTCAATTCTGTTGACACACTGCACCATATCACCTTATCACACAATAAACACAGCAGACACATCAAAGGTTAAACTCAACACAGCAGAGTCCAGCAGCAGCCCACTGCTCTGTCCCTCAGTGACAGTGACAGACACTTTACATTACAGCCAGATGGGGCTTGCCAGCTGCTCACATTAAATCTCTTCTGTTTTTTCTCTCTTCCCCCCCTTCTCCCCTGTTCTCTGTGTAACAGGTGGGTTTGTTTAACTTCCGTCCATCTGTTCGCCCTGTACCACTGGAAGTTCACATCCATGGTTTCCCCGGACAACACTACTGCCCTCGCATGGCCAGCATGAACAAGCCTACCTTCCAAGGTATAGTTCCACATCCACACATACACATTTGGGTACACTTACTGCTGCAACTTTACTTTGAGTGTTTTCTGATATGCTGACATAATAATAAAACAATATGCAAGTAAAGTCCAGTGTCTAAAAATGTTAAAACTCAACAGGTGGACAAACTGTGTGAGACCAACTTGGTATTGGAGTTTAAGACAAGTTATCATAGTGCATGAAGTCAATGGACTGTTGGACCCAAACCTTGTGGTGTGTCATAAGGACAAATTTAAGTGTTCATTGTATATTGCTAATCTAGTTGATGATTTAAGGCTGTCAGGCTGATGGCAATATTTTATTTTTTAATTGTTATCATGGTTAACAAATCCTGTGTGCAGTCCAAAATCAACATGTAGTATTGTGTGTGTATGCAAAGCCTGATGTATGTTCTTCCTCTGAGCCATAGAGCTCCAAAAACTATTACACATCAATGAGCCACCCTGTTGCACCAGGTGACATGTTCCTTCATTACCATGAACACACACACTGGAGTTTATTTGGACTTCCCACTCACACCATGTTGCTTTTCCAAATACTCACTAAACCATGTATTAATCCGCTGCTGAAAATAGTCCCCAACAAATGCATTTCCTCGTTTGTTTAACGTTTGTAACTACAGTGACCAGCAGTTTTAGGAATTTGCTGAGCTATAATTGTGAGGCACCACCAGAAAGTATTGAGAAACAGACAAACTTTTCATTAAATGTTTTGACAGAAAGAAAAATGTATCCTTTAAATGTCTCCATATATGCTGCACCCACAAGAAAAGACAATTTGTAACAAATAATTCTAAAACACTTACTGGAGCAGTTGACTATTTTGAACTTTCCTTTACAGCGATACGCAGCCACTCCCCAGCCAAGCCAGTGCTGATTTTTGTGTCATCAAGACGGCAAACTCGACTGACCGCTCTGGACCTCATCGCCTACCTGGCCACAGAGGACAACCCCAAACAGTGGCTACACCAGGACGAGAGAGAGGTAGGCTACCACCGTGTGTACACGGGAGACTTAGAGTGAGCAGAAGTTAACAGTAATGCCTCCTCTTTGACAGTGCTCCAGTCTACAACCTGCACTCTGCCACTGTACAATCAGTCAATAGAATCAATCAATCCAAATGGCAAACCATGAGCATGATGTGGGCTACAGCTGATTGCTCGACTTTGATTCAGGGACTTTGCTATGATCATGAGTGTAGAGATCTGACTGCAAGTATTAGCAGATGTGTCCATCATTCTCATGTATTTCCTTCACTTCTATGCCCTTTTCTTTTGCTCTCCCTCCTTTTACTACCCCACCCCCCTACCCCCCCTTGCTGAATTGCACTGATGCTTCAATTGTCTGTGTAAGTGCTGGTTTAAGTGTAATTACAGATGGAATTGAAACCTAACTCATGCCGAAAAAGCCTGTGTCATCCTCCATTATATTGTCTGCGCATGCCTTAGGATCAGTTCAAGATGGTAGCAAATGACTCCTCTGGGTTCACATTTGAAAGTATGGTAATATTATCACAACACTCGGATACCCAGGCCTCAACATGTCTAACAGGCTTACACAGAGAGAGGTTTGTGATAGTAACTGCTTTTACTGTTATATCGTAAGGTTATGTAACTATTAAAGGGATTAAAAATTGCCCAGGATTTGAAGTAGCACATTTAATACAAAGCATCACTGAGCATTCAGTTGTGTCCCACTGGCTTATAAATCTTGTGTATTACTCTATGTATTACTCTAGGGCTTTTGTTCTATAGCTCCATACAGACTGAGGGCTGATCTGCAAGATTGGATGTTGCCCAATTTTTGCTATAATTTGGCAGAAATAGAAAAGGCCTAGTGAAAAAATATCTTCCTACAATAATTTCAATCGATCTGAAGTTGCATTATTAATTCGGCTGTGACATATTTAACAGTTTTAAAATGATATATATGGAACTGTTACAATGTCCTGAATTTGCTTTCCTGAACTTTGCAGATACCTTGTCTCAATGCAAATATGTACAGTCTTATAACATAGGCCCTCTGTGTGTGTTCGACTGATTTATGCTGCCTCCTGCTGCTCCTCTGCGCTGGACAGTGTAGCAGCTCAGCTCCCTGGTGTTTGACTGACAGGCTTCCGGCCATAGCTGCTTAACTCTCACCTGGGGTCACCCGCTGCCCCAAATCCCCCCTCCAATCTGACAGCTCTTTCTTCCCTCTGCTGCTGCCTGAAACCCCCCGCTCCTTCTCTCAGGGCTGGATTTTCACTCATGATTCTCCTACTTGTTATTACCACATGTCCTATTCTTGAATTGATTAGAATCTTTTGAATATTACAATAGTTGGAATATTTGAAAGATACAATGCCATTTCAATCATTGATTCTAATGAGACATCCAATTTTGGAAGGGGGGACTATTTCTTCGTTAATGTGGACATTCTCTGTACTCTGAGCTAAATGCTTAAAAAATGAAGAACTGAATTCAAAGCATGTATTTTATTGATGATTTTGTGTTATGTGTGATAGTCATCCGCTATCAGGTGCATTTTCTTTTTATTCTTTCTAAAATACAAAAAACACAAATAATGAGGACAGAAGCTAGCTCTATTTACTCCCACAGCTGTGCTCCACTGCCTCTATCTCTGTCTACTCTGGAGAAGCACAGGTTACACTTTCTTTTCTTCACCCCAGAAGCTGTTGTCTAGAAGACCTTAGATCTGTATAGTACAAGACAATATGCCCCTGTCCTACTGGAACCAGAAGAGATCCATGCAACAAAGCCATGTGTGTAACTGAACTGGCTATCCACGACTCTCTATATCATACATCTATCTACAGGTGTCAGATCGCATTTAGAGAATATAAAACAACCGGCAAAGAATTCTGAAAGTTACTGCTCCTGACTGAGAAATAGTCCATCACATACAGTATGTTTGTGTACAGATTAAACAAAGTAGATGTTATTAGTACTGGGGGAGTTGATTTAGATACCTTTAGAAAGATTCAGGCTAGCTGTTTACCCTTGGTTCCAGCCATTATGCTAAGCTACGCTAACTGGCCACTGGCTTTAGCGTCATATTAACCATACAGACAAAAGAATGCTATCAATGTTATCTTACTCTCTGCAAAAAATAAAATAAGCAGGTCTCCCAAAATACCAAACTATTCCTTTAAGAAATATAACCTTTTCAGTCTCTTTACCTCTAAACTCTGCCAGTGCTTATCACTGGGAAACTAGGGGCCTGTGTAGACTTACCTGGTACAGTTTACAGTGACATGCTATTAGTGTTCCTGCTCTCATTATTAGTATTACTATTATTATATTGCTATTAGTATTATTTATATTAATATTAACATCAATACCATTAGCACATCTATTCATTTACATCTCTATGTAGATCTGGACTGTTCTACTCTCTCTCTCTCTCTCTCTCTCTCTCTCTCTCTCTCTCTCTCTCTCTCTCTCTCTCTCTACTAAATACTAAATAACTTTGTTATTATATGGCGCTATATAAATAAAACTGAATTGAATTGAATGGTTCGGCAGGTCAGCCCTCATGTCTGTCATTGATCATTGATCGTCTGTGCTCTGGTTTGTCTGTAGATTGAGGCTATCATCGCCACAGTAAGGGATTCCAACCTGAAGCTAACTCTGGCCTTTGGGATTGGCATGCATCATGCAGGCCTGCATGAGAGAGACAGAAAGACTGTAGAGGAGCTGTTTGTCAACTGTAAGATCCAGGTATGACTGCATCCTGTACACCAGACCCGTACTGACGGCGTGGCCTACCTGTAAACACCTTTGATACAAGTTTTGTGCAGTTTGATTCATTTTATTATCAAATCAAATCTTTATGGAATTATGTTTAACACAGTCAAACACACATTAATCATATTATACTTTTTATCCATTCTGTTTAAATGTCATTTGTTGTAAGTTTCCTGGTGTGTGATGTCATTCCAGTAAGTTTGTATGTCTTGTCTCAGGTGTTGATTGCCACCAGTACTCTGGCCTGGGGGGTGAACTTCCCAGCTCACCTGGTGGTTGTCAAGGGAACTGAGTACTATGATGGCAAATCCAGGCGCTACGTGGACTACCCCATCACAGGTACATAGTTCTGTCCATTAGGTATTCTCTCATTACCACATACAGTACTTGATGTTTAAATTATCCCTGAATGAAACTTTAAGGCATCAACTACATTTGTCCAAGAGCATTTTTTTGAAAGTCCAGACCCCACATTGTCTGCTCTGAAAGATTCTGTCCCTTGGACAAATTTAGTTTATGCCTATTATCTTATTATTAACCTATTATTGTTTTTACAAAATGAATGTTATTTTTGTTAAACTATTAGTGTGAACAGATTTTAAAAAAAAACATGGAATATTGGCAGGACATATTAATCGGTTTTGGTGCCATCAGTGATGGTGGAAAATGTTAAATCGGAGCATGTGAAAAAAATAAAAATAAATGTTAAATGAGAGCTAAAAGTTTGTTCCCATTCTTGCGTGAAAATATGGCACAAACTGCATTCCATTCATAAAAGAAGAAGAATAAAAGATTAAGTATCCAGCTTTATTCAGTGCACAACCAGTGAAGCACCACTTCCCCCAGGGCTGGTGGTTTTAAACTGAGAACCTCTGGCTGTGGGGAGACAGTGCTAACCACTGCACCACTGTGCCGCTATCCGAAATAATTCCTTTATATTGTGCGGGCCAGATGGGAAGCTTTGGTGTTCTGAATGTGTTCCAGGGGTCCGCCAGTTCACAAACCCTGCTTTAAGCGATTATTCCTATTTTTGCCATCATGACGATTGTGCTAATCTCTTGACTCGCCTCAATCTAAGGCTTTACATTACTTGACATCACTTGATTAATCACAGTTATGTAATTGCTGGACAGATTCTCATTAAAACATTTTTTTGAGAATTCTGAAGTCCTGGAATAGATCAGGTGATGATCAACAAAGTCTCTTTTCATTGCAGCTTATTCAAAGAATAATGGATCATGGGATGGTAAAGCAGTCTTTTGTAATGTATGTGCTGCTGTTAGATGTTCTGCAGATGATGGGGCGAGCAGGTCGGCCTCAGTTTGATGACCAGGGCAAAGCGGTTATCCTCGTCCACGACATCAAGAAGGATTTCTACAAGAAGTTTCTCTACGAGCCTTTCCCTGTTGAGTCCAGGTAACAGTCACATGTCTGTTGTCTGCTTATTAAGATTTCTCCCATCATTGTCTGTTATGGCAGAGATGGGGAAAAGGGGCCTGCATTTATCAAACAAGTTCTAAATCTGTGCGTATATACTGCCTGGGTGAGCAAGATAGTATCAAACGTGTGTGTCCGCCTGTGGCAGTGAATGATAAATCCTGCTGTCCCACATCCACCCAGTGCACGAAAAGAAGCACCGTCAAATCCCTGTATACAGAATACAACATCCCTTAACAAGGCCTACTGACCTAAATAAACAGTAGGTTTACTGGTGGAAGAATGGAACAAGTGGGACAGATATGGAAGGTTTTATTTGACATTTTCACATAGTCCAAAAAATACATAGTGTGCAAACAGTTGACATTTGAGGTGATACACTGTTATCTATAATAAGAGCTGTGGCAGAGGTGAAGAACAATGGCTTGAGCACAAAGTGACAGGGGGAGAAAGAGTTGTACCACAGGAGGGGGACAAAGTTCCTGTTTAGTATCATTCATAGATGAACAAACAGCAGCAGTTATTGGTAGGATGTCCCTGAACAGCATCAACGCTGCTGGTGATACTGAGAGCAAACTGGACCACAACAAATTGGGAAGCAGGTTGTTTTTAATGGTTTTTATTGATCTGACATCTGCATGAATAAAATAACAGTTGTCTAAAACTGGCAACATTTAGATTTAAACAAAATTGTAAACTGCAATCTGTCTGTAAATGATCTCTGTGATTGTGTGTTGAATCAGCCTCCTCAGTGTGCTGTCAGACCATCTGAACGCTGAGATTGCTGCAGGAACCATCTCATCCAAACAGGATGCAATGGACTACATCACCTGGACGTTCTTCTTCAGACGGCTGGTGATGAACCCCAGGTTAGGAAAACCTGCTCACACCACATATTATTACCAACAGCAGAACTTCATGCAGATTGAAACTAAAGAAAACACACGTAGTCAAACATCTGTGTAGACATAGACCATTCCAGAACATCCCAGCCTGTTGGTATTTGCACGGCTGTCAGCCCACATTTACCATCCAGGCCCTGACTGAGGCCTAGCAGTAGGTACCAATACAGAGCTGTGAAACCTGACTCTGGTATTTTGAGTATTTTCACAATATCAAGGATTTAGTGTTCCTCCAGGATTCTGAAAACCTCAGTAAGCATTCATTTGAATATTTTCAATATCCATACATGTTATGGAGCATGTCAACACCAGGTCTTTCCCCTAGGATCATTGTGTGGCTCCCTCTAGTAACCATGAGCACAAGTTGTTCTTAGGTTTGACAGATGGTTTATTTAGTTCACCAAAAGGATCACTCAAGATTGGTCCATCGTGAGAACTATAAAGGAAGGAAAATAATAAGAAAATAAACTTAAATAGGCGATACATTGTGTTGCTCTCGTCATTACATTGTGGAAAATATAACTCACTTCAATTATACATTCGGTTACATACATGCATGGTATACCTGCTAGCTAGTTGACATGTGGCGATTAGCATTGGAAACCTATATGCTTTGCATAATCAGAGTATGTTCAAGTCTTTAAAAAGTCAATATTCTTCCATCCATCTATCCATCAATTTTCTGCCGCTTATTTGATGCTGAAAGCTAAACCTAATGAGGATTTGATAATGATTCACATTTGGTAAGCAGATATTGGCTGTGGATTCCATAAAATGCCATTGATCTCCTACCCACAGTAACTGTATCAGTGAATAGTGGTAAACAAAAAAAGAAAATAATACTATAAATGTGTGAAGCAACATTGTTTCCAGCATGACAAACATATTTGGGCCTTTAATGCATGCTCTTTAATCAACATTTGTATATCGGCACCCTTAAATCCAGCATAACTTACCTTGAAATTATATTTGGTGCCTTAAATTTTGTCTCTGAATGTGCAGATCCCCTGACACCTTTATCTCCATGCAGCTGTGTTTTAACAGCTAATCTATCACCGCTGCTTTCAGGCTTTGATTCCCACAACCCACACACAGATGCACACACACAAAGGCAAGGTCCCATGGGTATCGTAAATGTCTGCAGGCCGACTCCCTGCGCCATCAGGAGCCTAATGGTGATGATGCTAATGGCCACGACTTAATCAGACAGGCCCCGCCACCGGTAAAGACCTGTGAAATGTGTTGGGTAATAAATACATTCAGCGCTCAGAACTGTGTGCTGTTAACATGTGGAGCGACGGGAATGAAAGAAATACTTAACATTAAACTCATATTAAATATGGCCATCACCCGTCTCAACTGCTGCTTCCGGCCCACGAGTAAGGCTTGATTTCCCTTCCATGCTCCCAACTGCACAATAAATGATTTGGCATAATGATCATGAAGATATAATTTGTTTAAATGTAATATGAGAAGTGGGCGATATTTCAGAGTCAGCCCTGTTTTGCATGCATTATGCAGACAACTTTAAAATGACGATAATCTAATATTCCTCCATGGCATGATTCCTTTTTTTTATATATATATATATACAACTTTAGCTCCACTTGGGAACAGTTTTTGTGTTTGTGTCCAACATTTGTTTACATCTATGTTCATGGCCATAGTTGCTTTATTCACCTGGCTTTCAGGTTAATAACTAATTTTAATTCCATTTTCTTTTTTACTTTTTTTTATCATGAAAACACATTATACATATATACATTAAATCGAATAAAGTATAATTCTTTAGCATAAACCGCTATTCCAATATGTACATATACACATTCAAAACAGAAAACAACATATTTTACACCTTATATAAAAAAACAGAAAACTAAAGTTTCTTATATGCAACCCTGTTACCTACATATGTATCACATATACATACAAGTGTTACAACGTCAGAATTATTGGCAATAGGCGCTAAGAAAGAATATTGAATATTTATGACTGCATTTATTGTATGTGTGTATGTAATGGATTTCATCTTAGCTTCAGACTTTCTGGAACAAACAAGGAAGGTCTGACATTAGTAATATATTGTAACTTACACAACACTTTGTATTATCTTTAACCCATTCTGCAGTGGGTTATAGCACAAATAACCACCAGTAATGAGCAGGTCTCTGACTGTACCAAGACATACACTACCGTTCAAAAGTTTGGGGTCACATTGAAATGTCCTTATTTTTGAAGGAAAAGCACTGTACTTTTCAATGAAGATGACTTTAAACTAGTCTTAACTTTAAAGAAATAC
>JAVQJD010100417.1:0-13155 GCA_036023655.1 Nannoperca australis
TCGCCTAGTGCTTGCTCATGGTGGGAACGTTGGGTCTTTGTGTGTGTGGAAGTTGGTCCCGACCGGCTCCATGTGATTGAGTGCCCTGAGATAACTTTGTTATGATATGGCGCTATATAAATAAAATTGAATTGAATTGAATAACTTTTGGCTTTTAACTACTATCTTCCCCACCCTAGTTTAGCATGTCAGCATGCTAACATTAAATTAGCACTAAACCCAAAGTGCAGTTGCTTGCAGGTAAGTGGTCATAAACCAAATGGGATGAAATTAAAGTTTGTGCTGATGATGGCGCTAAATGAGCAGTCAGGGATCACCAAAGTTATTAATCCTGTCTGTAGCAAATATCATAGCAATTGATCCAGTACTTGTCGAGACACTCAAAACCATAGATATGAACCTAATGGTGGTCGACCGACAACCGATAAACATACACATCCATTTACAGAACCACACCACTAGTGTAACTAAAAGATGTAAGAAAGAACTTAACACAAATACTCAAAATTGGACAGCTTTGGACATCAGAGGCCATTTAACATTACAAAGCAATTCCACAACTACTGTATGTGAGGCAGAATACTATGTGGTGCTGTCTCTGTTGCTACTTCAGCCATTTGACAATGGGTTGTCAAAACAAGTTATTATCAGAGATAAAAGCATTTCCTAAGTGGCACAATTTCAAACTGCACAATGTATTCAGAATGGATTCGTATGTCAAAATGATATGTGCCACCCTGTCTTCAACAGCAGCGTAGTAAACAGTACAAATAGTACACCCTCGCAGGAGAATATAGCATGTAGTAATTAGATGTTATAGTGCATCCCCAGCATAGTTAAAAGTGATTTTTACAATCAGAGGTGATACACGACCATGCTAAAAAGAAAAGCTTTACCCATACTTTGCCCTGCACAGTAAGTACATGGCAGCCAACATTTTTAAATCAGCTGTGAAGACTGTGACAGCTGAGGATGCTGTGTGTGTGTGTGTGTGTGTGTGTGTGTGTGTGTGTGTGTACATGTATGTGCTGTATACGTATGCTCATGTGCAAAAGTTCACATTTGCCCGTGTGACGGTGTATGCGTCTGTGTGCGTCCCAGGCTCGGGCTGGGTGTGGCGTCTAAGGCCTACAGGCGAGACAGGGATTCATCCTGTCTGACTGCAGCTTATCACCGCACTGCCTGTCACCTAATGAGATATCCGCAAGCCTGCATTTAAACTGTGCAGGACAGAAAACCTGTGCATGAACAGAAGAATGACTGTTTCCTAACCAATGATTTGTCTGACCACTGGACCAATTCCAGAACTTTTGGTAAGTATTAACCATTTAGACCCTTTTTGAAAAAATAGGGCCCAGATTTAAAAAAACAGGAGTTTGAGTTATGAGTGTTTTCCTGTTGATTTATAGCCTCTGCAGCTGCATTAAGTATTGTAAAATGACATACTGATTGTGCTTTACTGAGTTATTTGCCTCGGATTTAGCATTTTAATTGTCACTACTTACATTAAGGAACAGCTGAGATCTATCATGGAGACATTACTCTGACATCAGTCATTTCAAAGGGAGGAAGTAGGACTACAAACGTTTGGAGTCCAATGAGCCATGTCCTCACACTGATCTTTCTAATGCCAAGAATGTCCAAACCACTGTGACAATGAGCGACAGCACACATTCAGAGGATCATACCTATTAGTCCTCATTCTGTCTGTATCCATCTCCACATTCCTCTGTGTCGGGGGTGATAGGCTAAGCTTAATGTGATACATTAGGTGCCAGTGGGTAAACAGAGGCTACCAAAAATGTTATTACTACAGTCTACAAAAGGATCTAATGGGAGTCCAAATAAAGAAGAAAGGATGCAGCATGTGTGTTGCAGTTTTTGGATAACTGACTCTGAAGGGCATTCTTTCCAAAGACGAGGGGACTAAAAGAGGGACAGCACCAACTGCAGTGAGATCCCAGTTGATAAAAAACACCCTAAAGAGTGAACAGACCTAATCAGTGTTGCTTAAAGAACGGAAAAATGTGTGTGTGTGTGTGTGTGTAAAGCTGATGTTTTCCCTGCCCATCTGGAGCCGCCTCAGTCCTGTCTGTTGACCTCGTGAAACGGGTGGCTGTCTGCAACTGTGACGCCGTGACAGCAGACCAATCCGGATTTGATTGACAAGGTGGAGCGGAAGTGCTCGACTTTGGATCACACCTTCCTGGTCTTTGAGACAAATAAATAAATACATTTGTGGGATATTTCACCAAAGAGTCAAACAGTCCTGAAAATGACATATTTCAGCTGCATTTTGAGAGGAATTTTTGTTGTGACATAATCAGTTTATGTAAATGTAGGAATTATATTGTCTCAACCTTTGGTGTTATTAATGAATACAGCTGACAAATCGGACAGCCTTGTCTCCCTCCTTTGCCTACCCCTTGCAGCCATTAATCATGGCTAGCAAACACGAAGCCGTCCCGGGCATGCAAGACGCCTATTAAAAGCCTCCTCCAAACAGACTCTGACATAGACTCTAGGATTTCCCATGTGTTTGGAGAGGCATGACATCACATTGACTCCGTCTGAACACAATGAGGACTTTCAGAGGTGTGGGTGAGAACAGTCAGCAAAACAAGCTCGGCACCATACATCAACAAAAAGGGCCCTTTAAATAATATGGAAAGTGGAGATGAGAGCCAACACAGTTCACAAGCAGCTGAATGCTGTTAACGCCTGGAAAAAATTATAGAAACATTTGATGGGCGGGCACACCAATGTCTGACAATTTGGAGGGGGCGGGGTGTGTGATGACAGCTGAGGGGGGTATACATATTCAAAGAAACAACATTCTTTCTCACAGCGCGACTCTGTGCAGACATGGACTCCTAGCTTGTCTAATTTTTGATTCTGGGACTCTGGAAACAACTGGGTGTTTGTGCGCGAGCCGTAAGCTGTCAGCTTCACCTTATTAAAATGTAATTGACTCTTAAACTGCATATTTATGCAGTGTTAACCAGCGACTGATGGCAGAGCTCGCATATAGTTTCATTTTGGCTGGCAGACTGAGTCAGACAGACTGTGTCACCAAGAGATAAGCTTTATTACACAATGTATGCACAGGGCCTGTTTGATTGATGCTTCTCCATTATTATTATGTTCTGGCAAGGTAATGTATTCCAGGCTTCCATAAAAGACCAGTCGTAAATTAGTTGTGTCAAATTGTGGCAGCAAAAGTGTTGGCCTTATCTCTCCTATCTGTACATCGAAATGAGGTTGAGCTGACACTGTGGTGGGGGGCGCGGAGGGGATGTTAGTGTAGTTGCAGCTGCAGGAAGCTCAGCAACCTTGCATTTCCTTCCCATTAAATCATATCTTTTTCAGTCTCTATGTAAAATAGACTTTTACTCCTCACAGTTATGGTGATAAAGAGCAGAAACAACTCGCAGCCTGCGCTTGCTGGATTCATCCGTGCCAGATGATGTAGTAAGGCTAATCCGAAAACGTGATATCTCTTTCAGTTCTTGTTTCTAGGTGCTAAGTGTCTAAATCAGCCCAATAATAAGCCTTTCGAAGCAATGGGACTGATTCTGCTCATGAATCTGCATTCCTCATCTTCATTAAGTGTGAAGGGGAGTTGATGCAACCTTGGCCAGACTTTCATTTTATCACTCTCTGTCATCCTACGAGTAGTAAAAGTGATATGAAAGGTTGTGTTACGACACCATGTTTTATTCTCATCTCCCGCCCTTTGGCAGTTCATCAGAGTGAGAAGGGACCTCTACTTTTTCAGTCAGACTTAGAGCTTTTGTGGTAAGGCATGTGTATGGAGTGTAACACTTTGACCAGGTTGAGAATTGGAAGATAATTGATAGAGCATGGCACATTGGTGCTATGTCTTTAGTTTGTGTGGGTGGAGGGAGCAATACGTTTGTGGTATAAAGAGGAACACTCTTGGGAAACATATGCACATACCTAACTGTTAGCCCAGATGTGGTCCTGTTTCGATTGTCAGAGCAGTGACATCTGTCTCAGCTCTGCGAACAGAGCGCGTGGGTGTCTCCATGTGTATAACTGTGTATAAATATGTCTGTGTGTGTCAGTTTCCCAGCATATGTGGCTGTGTATATGTGTCTGTCTGTGTGTACACTATTTGTCTGCATCCACACTGGTGCTGATGGATCCCAGTTAATGTTCTGCACACAGGGACTCTCATCCCTTAATAGCTTTAGCAGTTTCACTCAGTGAAGGATCCACCTGACTGCAGCAGGGACCGGGGTAGTTACAATTCTAACAGTTGAGCAATGTTTATGGCTTTGACTGCTTTAGTTACTCTGCAGTGATCAACTTTAAGTGACTTTGTTTTAAAGATAGACATTTAAGACACAGTTCCACAGTTGAAGGCTGTGCTGGCCCAACCTAAAAGAGAAAAGAGCTTCAAATAAAGATGGAACATACAGCTTTGCTCGATTACTGCATTTGAAGTTTTCACATTGGCCACAGGCGTCTTCAAACATTAGCAGCAGTAAGAATGGGATATGTTTTTTTGATTTCAAAACTTGTTTACCAGGCCCGGATCCAGACTGCTTTGATTAGGGGGCAGTAAGAGATGTTGATTGGTCACAAACTGCTGTTGTGTTGAATGCCCCTGGGATAGCATTTTTTGTAGGTCAACAATAACGCCGTGGTTCCAACCAATCAATCCAAACCAAGTACATTTCCACTATTTTGACATGGCTTGTTTATGATTGGCCAATCATAATGATAATGCCTAGAACAGGGCCTGTTGTTACTGTGATGGATGATGCATCTCTTCACTGTGTTCCAGGTATTAATGGGGAGCTCAACCACAATTGTGTAATGTCTTCTGTAGCTCTGGACAAGCTGCGTCAATTTTTTGGACGTGCATGAGGCTTTCCTAGATTGATTGATGCTATGTTTTCCCTTCAGAAGCTCTATTTGAAGATTTTTTGGGGGTCTGAAGTTTTATGTGTAAGCACGTATAATTTCTTGTGAATTTTGAAAACCACACACGTCTGCAGGAATGTAAATTGCAATGCTGCGTCAAGTGGCTTCCCGAGTCTCTTGTTCTAACATGCAACTGAAGTCTGAGGTAGCTAATTGGCACCACACTTTTCCTCGAACCTTCACCTCAAACCGTTTTTTAGGTGAAGTAGGTCCTTTTGCAAGGTGAAATTACGTCTTCTTAAAAGGGAGCAATTATAGAGTTTTCTTATCCAATATAACTAAAGGTCTGACATGTTAGTAGCTACTTTAAGTTGCAATACATTAATAGATCTCTGACAAACAACAATTGTTCTATTTTTCAAGCCACAACAATTATTTTAAAGCATTTTGATAACAAGGTTAGAAAAAGACACGCAGTGGCAGCCACACGCAAACACAACCTTGTCACTGCCTTTTGATAACACACTGCAGCTAACAAGGTATCCTCCACACTTCAGCTCTTATTAACGAGTCATGCAAGTCAGAAATTGAATTAGACTTCTGAGGTGTCTGAAAAAACTAAAAGGGAGACAGTAAATGGCAGAGGGCTCTGACTATTTCAAGAAGTACAAACCGGCCAAGCACTGACATTAACAAATAGTCTTCATTACATATTTTCCATGTGAGCAGGTGAGATCTTCTCTGATGTAAATATAGCCACAGCGGGGCGAGAGGTTACCTCCTCACCTACGCATGAAGGATGAAAAAAGCCGCCTTATTGGCAGTGAGAGATGGCAAGTTTATTGTCCAGTTGACAGAGAAAAATCACCTCAGAACATCATTTCCTACTCAGCCTTGTTCAGCAATGTAATTTAAAATGGGCGTTTATGGTTATATGAGAAATATTTAGACATACTTACCTCCCTAAACTCAGATCTGATGTGGCATAATGGTTTCCTTTCAGTTATGGTTTTAATTATGATGATGAAACTTTTAAAATGATTTTTAGACACAGGGAATTACTTTGTCGACGGTTGCTTGCAGTTATCAGCGCTGCTGACAAATTACATAGTGTATTAGTCTTCCTCATGGCCCTCAGGATGTCTGGTGGTGACATCAGATGTAATGCAATCCCTTTACACATCACCCCAAGCACACTCGCATACTCTCTGCCAGTCATCACAGTTCTCATGACCTCTTTGTCGGGGAGGACCAATCTCAGTGTGTGGTTTCCAGCCTGGGTGCACCTGAAAAAGTCTTAAGTCTGACAGCCATAAAAGGCTTGAGTTAATATCATGGCACGCCGTATAGATGGTCCAGGAGAAGATGGACTGCCTGTGGGGTAAAATGTAAGGAGATCAATCTTTCTCCAGTCACTTCAACCACCTATTTGTCATTAGCAACAGAGCCCTCTCCAGAGGTAAGGCAATATCTGCCATAACCAGCACCACCGTCTTGTCTATCGCTGCATCTCTGCTCATATACCCTTTAGGGAGTTCATTAATGGAAAGGAGGGTGGGCTAGGATCTCCAAAAACAGCCTCTCCCCATACATCATGCTGCATGCCGTCAGGTTTCCCCGACTCTGACAGCAGCTGCCCCCTTCATCCTCGGCTTTGCTTTCACTCAGAATTATTCTAACTATGCACAATAATTACACAAACTGAGGGTCTTGTTTGTCTTGGACGACGTTCCGACTCTCACATGTCCATCAGTGTAGAAGTCGGGGCTGACTCGCACCTCAATGTGGGTTGAAGACCACACAGAGCTCATTTATAGACAGAGGTTTGAGGTGTCATGGCTGGGATTGATATTGCTTTCAAAGAAAACAGGTGTGAGGGACAAAATGATATTGCTGGTGTGTGAGGTGTACTAACTGTGCTATATCACACTCACACACACTTTAAATTGCTCTGATTGCTATGATATCATAAAAGAAGTCATTTAAATCCCAGTTGTGGTTGTGCAACATGCCTTAAAACCACAACACCACACATGCAGCGCTATAGCTAATAAAATTTCCATATGGTCTGTTATACTGTATTGTGTCAGTTATTTGACATGAACCATGGTCATTTGCCAAAATAAAGACTGTTGCTGCTCTACATGTACAGTACTACATCAGGCTACCCAGTGGAACACAAGCACCACAGAAACATCATACCGTTATTGCAGCCAGGCAGAAAAACACCTGATTCAACAAATGATTGCTTTAATCAATTCTGCTTGGGCTCCATCATCACATTACGACAGCAAACAGCATGAAGATATCCCGGCCAGATATCCAGGGCCCTAACCCTCAATCCCACACAATTTCAGGCTCAGTTAGCATCACGGTTAATTCGAACTCACAGTTGGAGGATCTATGCTTTGTGATTCCCCTGCTCTGTGGTGGCTAAAACAACCCGCAGCATAGCTGTCCTCTTTGGATGTATGAGCAGATACTTATCTTCAGGAAATGGCAGATCAGGCTTCCACATATTGCTTTTTAATGAACACAGCACGCCTCTGTCCAACGGGGCTCTAATTGTCTCACATGTGACGCATCATCTGCACTGGTCATTTCGATGCCAATATCAATCCCGTATCACCCAACACTATCTCCACGTTTTGGCCTTGTCCCAGGCATGAAGCAGGGTCAAAAGGTCAGCATGTAGCACATTTGTTCCTGGACTTTGTGGCTCTTTGTGTAATGATGCTATCAAATCTTCCTGCAGCCTGGTTATAGAGGGCAATCCTGAGGGCTGAGTCTGTGAAAAATTTATTTACGCCTTTAATATGAAAACGTTAAAGGTTCTTAGAAATATATTAATCTAAACACTCCGAGTAATGAGTCCTTCACGAACACAATTTCCTGCCAAAGTTAGAACTGTTTCGGATATTTTTAAATTTTTACATGTGTATTTGTGCTTTTGTCGCTGGTTTAAAGGGGACAGGGCTCCATTAGAAACAAATGATACTATCAGATTTTAGCAATATCTGAATCAAAATCTGGTGACAGTTGTTGGGGTTGTTTGCTTAGTTGTGAGGCTTGTGCCACACGCACACAGTCCTGATGAAGCACATCCGTTTTGAGTGGTAAACTCTTAAGAAATCACACCTTTAAGATGTTTCTTCTCTGAACTTTATCTTTGACTCTTGCTTATTTAGTCATGACTACATTATGTATTTAGCTCATGGAAAAACAATCCAGATTTTTTTATTTTCATGTTGAGCATTTAAAGGTTGTTTTATGTAATTGTGTCTGACTCAAAATCACCAGGACATTATTTTCCTAGTGCCATTTATTTCTCTTATTATTTTTGGGACAATCATTGTCCTGTTTGCGATACAACAAAGACAGCCATGTGTGCCATTAACCTTTTTGTACCCACACCAGCTTGTCTTTACACTTGATTACTGGGCTACAGGGATGGACGTACAGCCACACCACCTTCCAGCTCAAACAGCGCCTCCCACTGCACCTCGCCAGCTTCTCTCACAATCATCATCATCATCATCATCCAGCTGCCTCTTGGAGGAAGGAATGGGACACAAAATGTGACACACCACACACAAGCTGCCTCGAGACTCATTTCAGATGCAACAGCACACACTTTGGATTCACACATACTGTACAATGGTTGTTTAGTCTTGAATTTATTTGCCTCCATAGTTCCATAAATGAATTATATTTTAGTTTTGAAGCATAACCAAATACCTCAGATTGTGTAGGCTAATATAACAGTGTGTTTCAAGGTAATAGCTTTCCCTTGAAAATATAGTAACATCTATAAACTATTAACTAAATCACACCCTCCTATTTAAAAAAAAAGAGGCAGAAAACCACTATTACCACTAGTACATCTCCTCCTCTGCCTCTACTTCAAACATCAGCTAACAAAAATCTAGATAAAGCATTGATGAATGGAGTGTAACTGCTTGTGTGCTTAATGCAAATTGGTTGTATGTTGACAGTTGGAGACTATTTAGAGAAACAGCCCACTTCAGATGAGCATTAATCTGATTAAGAGGACAATTTATTTGGGTTTCCGTGCTCAATAGAGAACCCTTCCTGTTCAGCGCACGGCCTGCCAATGAAGCAGAAGAGCCCAGCCTCGATGAATGGCCAACAGCTGTGTATATAGAGTGAGTACATTTCCTCTCACAGTAAAAAAACACAGTTTCAGTAAAGCATCGAGTCATTGCTCACACACCATCTACATATGTGCAAGTACAGTGTTTGAAATGTGCATGTAATATCATGTTCCATCTTTTCAATGTACTTGTTGCATCTAAATGTATTTTGAAAAATGTCTTACTTGATATACAATAGATTTGAATTATATTATAGCCATCTGAGTGGCAGTTATTGTACTGTATATTTTTTGTTTTCTTAAATTCTTACTAACGTACCTAACTGAGCTCTTAAGTGGGCAATGCCATTTCAATTTAACTCAAAATGAGATGGTTTTAAGAGATGAACCTCTGGAGTCAAGGAACTGCTTGGCTTGTGTGGAAATTTGTGACACTGATCTTAGTTCACGGCATGGAACATGTCGTAAATTATATCCATACAATTTCCATGTGTAAATCGTTTTGTATTTTTTACTAGCTGCATCTGTTTCTAACCATGTTTGCCCCGTGAAGAATTGTACCTTTTTTTGGACACTATTTCAATATCCAGCATAAATTTTAGCAACTTATTAAATGTACATGCCATTAAAACAGGCTGGTTGTCCAATGCTAGGAATGAATATTGTCCAGAGGAGAAAAAAAAGCTGAATTTTATCACCGCAGATTTCAGGTTGAGAAACGTAAAGCCATAATATTGGCAGTAAAGATGTCGCCTCCAAACTGACAGCTCCCAAACCTCAGTTCATAAACCTGTCTAGAGATTATGTGCATGGCTGAGACACAGTCTAACTACTTGGCCAGCTCAGCAATGGAAACAGTTTCTGCATGACTATATTCTCACAGTTGACGGTGCATTTGAGAGAGCTAATGCACAAGTCTAGGTATGGTTTATACATTTCTGTGAAAGAACAATTAGATACAGATAATTCGTCCGTTCCTTATTTGGTTGTGCCTTGGAACATGTTTGCTTTCCCATGCCATGCCCTGAGAATTTATTCAACATGCAAAGTAAATGCAAAAATCATTTTCAAAGCATAAAAAAACTGTTTAAACTTAAAACCCCAACTCTGCATCCAAGATTCCAAAAAGGCTGCGTCAGTGTAACCATAGTGCTGCAATTTGGATAAGCGGTGAAGATGAAAGCCGAATTACGTTTTTACATGCCTGCTAGAATGCTTGCACATTTTTCTAAAAGCACCGATGTCTGGGTGTGTAATTATACACTAAATGCTGTTTAGTTGTTTTTAAAGGAAGTATGTGTTGCTGCACAAACATTAAACCCGACTGAAAATGGGAGTACCTACTCAGACGCCACTGATGACAACAGTGCTATTAGACTAATCAGTGGTCTTTATCAGCGGTCCCACGTCACAAGTATATGTCTGTGAGTCGGGAGCAGTGATTTTCCCTTCTCAGATTGTTTCATCTGAAGTCATTTTCCCAACTAGAGTTAGATTCAAACTGTTATTCGAAACAAAACTACCAAACAGTATATAAAGTAGTTACAAATAGCTTCACCTCGACCAACTACAACATTCAAATGTTGCACATGTTGTTACACATACACAGTGCATCAATAATATTTGTTGCAGTAATATAATAAATAATAGTATAATACTCACTGGGGCTATTTTTCTGCATTACAAGTACTATCAGCAAAATTTGTACATTTTGCTAACAGTACTTTTTCTTAAGTAATATTTGAAGGCAGGATTTTTACTTAAAGGTGAAGGAGTCATATTGCAGTATTAATACTTTTAATTTAAGGAAATGATGTGAATACTTCACTCTATTAATATATGTATAGTGATATAACACACATGTTGTTATTCTGCATAATTGATACTTTTCATTAGTGAGATTTTAAATGCAGAGTGTGCTATTACAACTTTTACTTAAGTAAGGGATCCGAGTACTTCTTCCACCACTGGGTAAAACTAATGACCAGAGAAGTCAGTCAAAATAAACATTATTTTGTGTGGAAGAAATTTGTTTTGGATTCTCTCCTTTCACATTAATCATGTCTGACCCCTTCAAATTTCTCTTGTGACCTCTTTAAGGGGTCCAGACCAACAGTTTGGGTTCCTCTGTTTAGTTCCGATGCTTTCATAAATGTGTAAATACATGGATACATTTTAAAGCATAATTATTTTAGCAGCATCCCTCTAAAATAAGTTGGAGTGTGAAGCCATTTGACCTCTGTGGGGGAATGCTAGGTTTGAGGGGGTTGAGGATCTCTCCAGTGTCAGAGACAGAGAAAAGACACGGGGTGTGATTTGTTAAATGCGGGGACACCCCCTTGTATTGTTTCGACAACATGGGGGGACATCTGGCTCTGGCAATGCAGCCCAGTGTTGAGGTCTCCATCCTCTTTCTCGAGCAGTGAGCTGTGCAGCATTGAAGCACTGCCTGCACATTCTCATGCTAATACCCGAAAAGGCAGGAGCAGATGTGAAACATTTGGTTCTGTTCTTGTTCACTTGTAAAGAAATAATGTGCCCCGTTATCATTATTTCGCTTTTTTTGTTCTTCTAGGTGTCATAAAAAAGAGTTCATGGTAGAGGCCATCTTCTTTGGTGGCCTGACTTCAGCTGCATGTGGTCGCTGTCAGTGATGGAGAAACGGTCTCTTGCGTGTGTTCGAGGATCTGAGGAATAACATGCTGTTATACAGTGGAAACATTTGGGGTAGATGCACTAAACAAACATGTCTAAAATGACCTCTGTAAGCAAGACAGCAGCTTCTGTGTGTTTGTTTGTACTCAGAGGCGATGTTTGTGTGTGTGTGTGTGTGTGTGAGTGTGTGTGTTTGGTATTTAGCATATGAGTTTGGGGTATATTTGAAGCTGTGGTGAATGTCACTGCATTTGTCTATGCTTATAATGTATTTTCATTTTGTGCACAGGTCTTAACTGAAAAGAGATATTATTATTATTATAATACTACAATTCAAATACAGGATTACATTAATAAAATAAATGTATCAAAATGTATATATTAGTTTGTGTCATGTCTCCTTTTACATTATTTTAGTGTGTTTGTGTGTGACTATGCAGCATTTATTCCTCTTCACAAATAACTCAAATGCATGAAGATTCTCTCTAATTTGGCTGAGATGTTCTGTGTCAGTGTCCCCTCCCACCTGGAATATCATTGGCTCCTGTCTGCTTCTCTCTTCAAGTCATTGGCCGAGGAGGTGCCCGTCAAGCAGCCTGACATGCTAGACAAGTTTACAACTCTATACACGTGCGGCGGGTACGTCAGGGCTCGCGGTGGCATCCTACAGAGAGAGCAAGGACAGAAGAGACTTTCTTACCTGAGTGATTAAGTCGTTGCTCACCGTCTACAATCACACGTGGGCTGTTTCCGGCCAGTCCAGGCTTTCTCACCTGTGTGCAGCAGGTATCATTAGTTACTTTTTTTGGAGGAGACAGAGGTGTTATCCACAGGACACTGTGGATGAAGACGCACTCCTCGGTTTCTTAATGGAAAGAAGACTCAATAATGTGTGCCTAGCATGGCTGTGGCTCCTGTACCGACCACCCAGGGACCGGTATGGCTTTTAGCCGCGTCAGTAAACTGGACCCCCCGTCCAGAGGTACCTTCAGGAAAGCGGCGGTCATGCTGTGCTCCCTCCTCACCTCTCTCTTCCTCCTGCACTGCCTCTCTGACCGCTGCACCACCTCGTCCTCGCCGGTCAAAGCGTCCTCCAGCCGGGCTGCGGGGCTTTTCGAGGACTTGAGGTCGCAGAGGACTAAAAGACTGGTGTACGAATGGACCGCCGGGTCGGAGCTGGCGGGCTACGGGGCCGCCGGGTCGGAGCTGGCGGGCTACGGGGCCGCCGGGCGCTCCTCGGGGCTCCTCGCGAATGAGCGCGCGGGGCAGGTTTCGGAGCTGCCCGCGGAGGCTCTCGTGTTGCCGCCTCCGGATTTAGTCGCTTCCAGGAGAGCGTCTCCGAGGTTTGCAGGTAAACTCAGTCCGCTCGGGGAGGGGAGCAAGAAGCTGCCCCAGGCTCTCATCATCGGGGTGAAGAAAGGAGGGACCCGGGCTCTGCTGGAGTTTCTCCGGGTTCATCCAGACATCAGAGCCGTGGGAGCGGAGCCGCACTT
>JAVQJD010100421.1:0-11710 GCA_036023655.1 Nannoperca australis
TCCTCCTCTCAATACTCGTCTGTTGTCTCTCTCTGGACTCTCTCCTTCGCTGGTTTTTCTTTCCCCTGCAGCCTCGGTGTGTTTCTCTCCAGATCTCCTGCGGGATGTCCGCAGATCTGGTCTCCATGGCCGGCTTAAGTTCAATCAGCTGATCCCGGGTGTAAACAAAAGCGACCATGAAGTTGTTGTTGCGTTAAGCTGACTGCAAGTGAAAGTACCTCCAGAGCGAACAAAAACACCAAAAACCTCTCCACCAAAACCTCTCATACCAAAGCGATTCAATTTTACAATTGAGTAAAATATGTTGCATAACATAGGTATCATAGTTGTAGAAATATATAAAGTCTTGATAAAACTTTGATCTTAACCTTCTTGGAGGGTTCCAACAGTGTATGGCACTTGGTTTTGTTAAAAAAATGTGCACCTCTAAGGACCCAATCCTCTTTAGAAAATTGTGAAATACAAAACACATAAAGGTGTACATAGCTGTGATGAGATGTACATTTTTAAATGATATATTCCAGTATCATACAATTACATGCCATACGTATGTATGTACATTTTTCCTCCAGTCCATAATGTCGATGAAGTGATCCCCTGCTTATAGTGTGTAATTTTGTCCCACTTGTCACACTCATATTAGAATTAATTTGCACAGTGAATTTGGACACCCATTTCCAAATGTGACATATGAGTCACTCTAGAGATCAATTTGTGGAGTAGTCATGTCAATCTCATTGCCTTTTTCAAAATTGAGTTTAAAAAAAAACTTTCACTGTTCTTTTCTATTTTTTTGTCTTTTGGACAACAACAAATATCAATGAAGAAAATATTAACAATAAAAATGAATCAGGAGACAGAACAAAAGCACACTGAAAATGGTTTGGCAGTGTTTCATGTTCTTACCTCCACCTAGTGTCGTAGCCACCACAGTGTAGGACTGCTGGCTAGCTCCCATAGCAGAGTAGGCCTTTAGGTAGAGTGAGTAGGTGGTGGCTGGTTCCAGGTTGGTCACATCATGCTGGAAGGTGCCTTTACTTATGGCCTCCTGCAGCTCCAAACTGTTGGGCTCTGAATCTCACACACACACACACACACACACAGGCAAATAGATTATTGTTATTGTTATATATGTTATTATTATAACTAAACAACACACAAGTACAGATTGTATGTTTCTACAGTTAAGTCTTGTGTGTGTGTTCTGACTCACCTCCTATCTTGCGGATGTGCAGGACATATCCAATGATGCTGTCAGTTACATTGGCAGCTGGCTGGCTCCATGTTATCTGCAGGGTGTTGGTGGAAAGTACACTGGCTGTGAGACCCTGGGGAGCACCAGGCAGGTCTTTAGCCTGGGCCACGGCCAGACGAGCGCTGGCCTGGTTGGTGCCGGCACTGTTCTCGGCGATGCACTGGTAGATGGCCTCATCCTCTGAACTGATACGGGTCAGAGCTAGAGTGCTACACAGACAATACACTGCTGCATCAGTTCACTGCTGTTGTCTACTATATGCACTCAAGGCACACAATCAGACACACACACACACACATACACACACACACACACACACACACACACACACACACACAGGATATGTACACAATGTGGGAGAAACTAGGGTGTCAATAGGGGCTCACAGCTTAATTTAATCCTGGAGTCCTCTAACAGGTTATCCCAGCCCTACTGCTTCTGCACTCCTGCTTCGACCAATTATACTGCTGCTACCTCTTTCAATGCCATTGTTACTACTCTGCTATCGTACTACTACCACCTATAAAAGCCAGAGATAGATAAAAGATGGGTAATTAATAACATATATAATAATGCAGTGTTTCAATTTATGTCATTGTTCAGTCATAGACCACACAACACATCAATATACATATGGGGTTTAACAGGCTTAGTAACTATGTGCTCTCTGTGCAGTGCTGCCACCATGTGGTAAAATTGTTAAATGCAAGGCTAAAAAAAGCTAAATTGTATATTAGAAGTGACATAGAAAACCAAACTAGGGGAAATCTTCCCAAGTGGATATTTAGATCCTAGACCTCTGAGACAAGCCTCTCCCATACCAGATGTTTGTGATACACGTGTCTTTTCATTCTTTTGCTGTTTGTTTGTCAAATGCATCTTTTCTCTCTTTTTGCTTCTGTCATTTCAGCTGCCTGCTTCTCAAACCATCAATGTGGTCTGTGCCTGCTTTAAGTAACACGGTCATGACATACTGTAATTCAATGAAACACCAGCACTGTACTTTTTTATGTTTTTTTTACTTCTACTTTTTACTATCAGTACTTATTTATGTTTTTACTTTTGAAGGCAACTTATCAGTTACTGTCCCATCAGTATCATACTGAATCAAGCATATTGTTTCAGACTTTACTTGTCTAAATGTTCATTATTATGTACTTTAAAGATCATTAAACTGTATCACTGTCCATACTGGGAGTGCAAAGCTAGGAATGGAAAAATGTACCATTGTCATTCCTCAGTTTCCAGTAAATGAAATTAAAAGGTAATACACTTGTATCACAATACATTACAGCCAGCATCCACCTGTTGTTGTTGGTCAGCTTTACGTTTTGTCCTGGTGTCAGGACCTTGCCATTCTTCAGCCAGATCAGGTGTGGCTCAGGGACACCCTGGGCCACACAGGTGAACACAGCACTGCCCCCTGCTGGTTTGGACACAGACTGCGGCCACTGTAGGAACTCAGGAGGAGCTGAGGAGGAAGAGAGGAGGGTGGTGAGGCAAGTTGCAGACAATAAAAATGATCACAATATAAAACTAAAGCACACAGATTCATGTACCCCATAAACCCTGCTGTCCCTCATTTCCTGCTTTTAAAGCAGCGTTGTTAACAGCAAACAGACACTGAGACCTGTAACAATAATGCCCAGGATGAAATGTGTAAAACATTTACAATTTATTTATAATTTAATAGGCCTAGTGGAAAATGTCTTTTGTTGTACTTTTTGCATTGTTACTCATAACAATGGGCTATATTCTCCACCCTTCAAAGGTGCATGTGAAGTTATGAACAATTCTGTATCTGGTCAGGAATAAATATCCATCACATCCTCAAGGATTGACTGGACTGATATCTTTCAAAAGGTCTATTCAAAGCAGAATTGAACGATTTTATTATTATTGTTACAAATTGGGTCTTATTTTTGTAGTTTCTTCCATGTCACTGCATTCCCAGATCTCAGCAGTTAACACGTTTTTGCAACATTATTATTAACAGTGATGGCCAAAACTAACAAAAAGAGTAAGGCAGTACACAAGTAATTTCACAGGACCATAAAGGCATGCAAGAGGACAGAATTCTGTAAGACACTGCACTTTTGCAACCAAACACAAACGTATTTAAAAATATATACTGTATTTATATTTCCATTGTGGGCTTATATGGGATTTAAAAACAGTTCTACATCATGGAGGTCTGGATGCTGTTTTAGAGGCTTTTTGACTTGACAATAATTAATACCTGAAAAATTTGTATAACTGAAAAGTATATAGAACTATTAATTGGAAAATATTCTCAAACCATTGAGAAATACATACAATGGTTTATCAATTAATACATCTCTGTCTGTGCTTGAACTTCATGTATCAAGAGACAAGAGTCTCTGCAAACCCAAGAGAATAGTCAGGTCCCTTCACCACACACACACACACCCACACATGTAGCCTGCTGACCCCAGCCAGTCCTCAGCTGTCCCTGGACAGGTGAAGGGTTGACTGCTCCTACTGACACCCAGTTCAATATTAGAGGCACAATAGACATGCATATATATTCTGGGATATAAGCAACGTTGCTTTAGCCCTAAAGCCCCTCCCCACTTCATCCCACGCTCAACATCCATTCATCTGCTGACCTCAACACCCGCGGTGACCCCACACCCCCAACCATTCCCTTATGAGCTGAGGGGGATGTGTCAACTAGATGACCATTTCAGTAAGGACACATTCATCACTGCAGCCAGGGATTTTCTTTGTTCCATTGGTCAGATTACTTTGATTAGATCATCTGAGCCAAAACTAACCCATGACAGAAATGGCAGTATGTAGGTGTATGTGGTTGTTGTGTTTGACCATCACAGAAGCAAATGTAAACAATGTGGAAAGGAGTGGTAAAATCAGTTTTGGGGTTTCAGAGATGCATTTCAATTTTTTTATTTTTTTAAATCATATTCCAGAGAAATTGAAAACGACACAAGAGCAAGAGCAAATTTATCCAAGCAGAGAGAGTGATTCTAGATTTACCTGCAGTTTAATGTACCCTGAGCAGTGATTTAGAACTATGTTTGAGGTGTCCCAATATATGATTCAATGAACACCTGCCAGCCAGTTAAAAAAAAAAAGAATAGTATTTTGGTGACCATATGTTATTATTGCATTGTAATGCAGTGTTAAATGCAGACTGGTTTGGCTGGAATGGATTATCTATCTATGGAAAGTTTAAAGTTGCTGATTTTCAATACATATCCAAATGTGTGGAAACATACAGGGGAATAAAAGGTCAAAAACAAATTCATACATATAAAGCACTGCAGCATGTGTAAATGGTCAGCAGTACTTTACAATACTTCTGACTATTTCTACATGCGTTACATATGGACATGGACTTAAAACATACTAACATACCAGTATGTATTTTGATAAAAGATCAAGTTTAATGCATTGTTTGCTTCATTGTCAGATTATACATCAGGTTTTGCTCTCTTTCTTTCTTTTTGTGTGTGGTCATTATCTCTCGGGGGGCAGCTGTCCACCCCTTCATCTGTTCCACTGTCAAGCATCATGTTAGAAAGTGTCAGGCATACTCAGCTGATTGTTCATCATTTGGATCCATACTCTGTATTGATCAGTGATTCTGTTGACCTTGAGGTTCACCGTGCCTCATAGCTCGTCTTATAACGTTTCATCCCTTTTGTTTGCAGCCTGTTTGGTGGGTTCCATACATTTTTCCACTGCTTGGACAGGGACTGAGCATAACTGTTTATATCAACATATCAGTAACATTTAACTAAACTGCCTCCAGTAAAATTACTCTTTTTGCAGAATGGATGCTTTCAGTGTTATATTATTATTTATAAAACATAATTTGATTAACATTACTCATGCATTATTGTCTTAGTAGCATTGTTGGAGCTTATTTTATACTGTTGTGTGGTTTAATCTTCAAGAATGCATAATATTTTACCGGATGATCATATGTTTTGTATGTTTGTAAAATATGAATCCAAACCAATAACTGTACAGCTGTCACATGAAGGCTATGGAAAATAGCATTTATCTGCTATGTTCTTTAGATTTTGCTGTGAAATTTAGTGGACTAAAAGTATAAACTAAAATAGAATACGCAAGTAAATAACTTTTACTAAAATTGTACTTCTGTACACTCCGTCTCACTTCTGTGCACTTAAGTGTATGTATTTAGTTACCAGCAATGATCAGTTTAGTTTTCACATTCTGAAAATATGTCTGACTTCCTAATGAAGTCATAAAACCTCAGATTATTATAATTAGTACAGCCATGTATTATGTTAAATTGATTGTTCTCATGAGAAGTTTTGACACATAAATAGAAAAACATCTATAAAAAAAAAGAATATATGTATATAATATATATTATGCATTTATGTAATATACATATTTATATGTTTTTGCCAACACATCGGGGCTCAGCAGGTGACACTTCACTTCCTCAGTGAGGGAAAGATTTTGGTGCTGATGTTCATATAAAATGTGAAAAGTGAACTGTAAACCTCAGTGGGATTTGCATGATAATTGAACTGCAGCTCATCTCGTCGAGAAAACGTGGACAAAAATGAGAAGATAGGGGGGAGGGATGGGCGTATTTAACGCACCCTTCTCCATTCTTCAGAGGTCAAGGGTCTGAGGTTGCAGGTCAATCCTCAACCCCCCTTCCCTTACCCTTGCACCCTGCCTTGACTGTTTAGTTGTCCTCTTTGTCCCTTCATCCTGATCATGACTGTGGACACAGACTGGCTGACACACATACTGTGTGAAAGTTCAGACCTCTGCTAACCTTGACTCTAAAAACAAAAAAAGCCTCACTGATCTCCAGTGAACTTGAATTTAGCTGAATAATGAAAACATTTGCCTTTACTGTGAGTCATCAAAACGTCTGCAAATTTGAATCTCAAGCTGTAGTAGTTTTTCGACTTTAATCGAGGGCTTAACTGTAACAAAAGGCAAATAGAGACAGAGCACATATTTTCCAGAGTAATATTTTCTTATTTAATCATTTGTCTAATTTGAGCACTATATTTACAAAAATAAACTACATATGTTTCTTAATGCTTCAACATATTTTTGAAGTTAAAAATGTATTTTGTGAAGTCATGTTCAGAAAGAAATTCCAAACCTGTGGCTGTATTTTCCTATTTAAAAACGTAATATTCTAAACATATACATTGTGAATGTGAATGTGTAAAATATGATAATATCTAAAACAAGTGTCCACAAATGACATCAATGGAAAGCTTGTTTAAGTTTAGTGTCAGTGTGGAAACTTTCAGTTCTGAATTTCAGTTTTCTGCAGATAATGTGTACTCAGAAGCAGTACTTTTTTCCTCAATCTTTGAGAAATCTCACTGTTGATATACTGTAATTTGTGTACAAATTGTATTTAGACAATCTCAATTTTTTTCAATTCGATTCAATTCAAGATACTTTATTAGCATGTATGTAGCAAGACAATATTGCTAAAGCGTTAGTTAATAAAATAATAATTATTAAAGAAAAACGTGTGTATGTGACACTTACTTGAGTCCCAAAATGTTACACACTTCCCAACATATACAAATAGACATATAAAGTATATCATACATTTTAATATTGTTGTTATACACAATGTTATAGCCTATCATATGAGACATGACAACACCTGAGATATGATATCAGATAGGATAGATCATTTATAATAATATACTTGTTTATTTGAACAGAAGTCATATTTACTACAATGACCCAGTGTCATTAAAGTAATAAGTAAAGATGCTCTCTCCTACTACAGTTTTGAGGTAATATTCTAATTTTGGAAGCATCACTGCAATTACACTTTTTTAAGCTCTGTTAACCACATTGTGGGTGGACATGTTACCAGATGACCAAAACATAAAGCTCTTTGTTCTCTTTCAACCCCAAAGAGAACAAATTGATCAATAAATGAATGAATATATTAGACATTGGCCCCTTCTCCCCTCCGCTACACCAGAAGCACTGCTAATCACTGTGAGAGCAGGATAAGGTATTAACTGATCTAGTCAAAAAGTTGGACACATCAGGAACAGAGGGATGGATAGATGAATGCAAAGCTGAATTATAAGAATATATATTTATGTAATTGAGATTACAAAACATTTAACAAAATGTGCTTCAGCTCTTTCTTTTGGTTTTATTTTTCAAATGATATGCATTGTTTGAAGTTATAAATATAGAGGATTGAGAATATACTATAATTTTCTCAATCCAATCAATAAAGGTGCACTCCCTGGTTTTATTAGAGTACCCTACAGCACCAACAAATTCCAAACTTTGTTCAGTGTTCTGAAATTCAACACAAGTAATAGCTGAGCGAACATCAACACGGATCTGGGAAGACATTTGGGGATTTGCATGATTTTGCCCTTTTAATCCAAATTATTACCTATTTGACATTTTCTCTTAACATTTTAATTTCAAAAGCAGTATCAAGCAATTTTAATGGTTTTAAAAAGAAGACCTATTTAATCTCCATCTGTGATTTTATCACAATCTTGAGGTCAGGTGTACTGGTTGATGGAGCAACACATTACAAATCAAGTCTTAAATGACGACAGGAGAGTTGTACTTAGTTGAGTTCAGTGTTGTATGTTGGTAGCTTGTTCTGACTTCTTTAGCTTACAGACTAAAGAGCTCACTGAATCAAGCTGTAACATAGGTGTAATTTAGAAATGTTAAAGGGGCAGGCCACCAATTTTACTCAAAGTTCTGTTTACTCGTAATGGGGAGTAGCCTGCAGTAAACTCTAGGCATAAAGTTTGAAAGATACTGACATAAAGGGAGGGTCTAACGGAAATATACTAGTGGTTCCATTATGGGTAATGTAGGATCCATTGATTTTGGTTGAATCTACAACAGTTAAAGTACAATATTTGCCTCTCAAATGCAGTGAAGTTGCAGTACAAAGTAGCAGTACATTCACTGAATGTATGCAGTCACTTCCTGAACACTGGTCTTCACAACATCTCTTTAGGTATGCAGTGTAGACAGTGGATGTGTTTATGGATTTATGGATATGTTTTTATAGTGTTTTATAGTGTTTAATAATTTCTGAAAATCTAATTTCCCTCTATGACTTACAGGAAAGTATCTGAAGAGATAGCCTGGTAATTAAAAATGGAACGCTTTAACATGTTTCTGTCTTGTCCCCTTGTGAGCCCTCTAATACCCTGGTAGCTGAGCAGCTAATTGTGCTGGCCTCAGGACAACCAATTAAAACATAGCTAATGCCAGTGAGAAATATGAGTGGGCTGAGGTTATGGACATCTGCAGGGTGATGGATGAGCCCACGTCAGAGAGCTCTTCACCCCCCACCCAGCTGAACACTGGTGTGACTGCTTAATAGTGTCACCATACACCATACAGCAAACCCATGCTCCCAGCCTCCACCCCCACTAAACAGCCAGGGGCAAAGGTGATAAGAAAGGGTGGAGCTTTGCTATTGACCCTTTCCTTCCCTCCTCTCACTACCACCGCCAGTTAATATGGTCAAGTGCTCAAAGACACATAGACACACACACACACAATCTGTCACGGAGGTCTAGTAAGCTCAAGTACAAATACTGCAACAACGACTGCATGTTTGATGGAGAGGATGCATCTGTATTAGATGGTCAATACATACAAAACAGTTTGTATAGTATGATTACATGACTATTTATCTAGTTTATCTTTTGTGTATCTTCATCTTCAGCCCTTTATTCTCTGACTGCACCATGCCCTGAATGTGGAGGTATGCTTGTTTATCTTCCCCAGACCCAGACATTTCAGATGGATGTCAGTTTCATCTGTGTGTTCATGTTTGAAATGGGACCAGGACATGTTTACGTTCTAACAACTTAGTGACTGCACACAGCATTTCTTAAGTTTTGTCCTTACAGTGGTGCTGACAGGTTAAAAGGGCACTGTTGTAAATTCAAAATATGTGAATCTTATTAATTTGTAATAATTTGCTTTATTAACAACTATGGATTTTTTTAAGGCTGATTCTAATGTTCATTAGTCTTAGTATTGTTAATTCATAGGTTTTAGGCAATAACTTAAATTCAATTTAAGTAACAAACTGATTTAACATTTCTTCACCAGAATTATATTCCTGATTGTGTGAGGAGGGTTTTGAAACGGCATTTAGACCAACCTGAAGGTAGATCAAATTCACAGAAATTATAACTAAACAGTTACATGTATAAAATATGAGATAGATGTTAATAACAGGAAGCTTTTACAGATTTGCCTGCTAGTCATACATTTCTGACAAGGCGGTCACACTGGGGGATTTGGACTCATAACCTCAGTATTGTTTAAATGCTAGTTCTGGCCCTGTCTTTGCTGGACAGAGAGAGATAATAACTTATAACAATCTTCCCACCTGATATGATAGCCAAGAAGTGTTTTTCCAAAACTATTAGACTGTTCCTTGTTTAAAAAAAGCCTTATCTGTAGAGTTTTTTAATAAAAAATCAGTGGCCAGTATTGATAGCCAGTGAGGAGCTCTACTGGGCCAGTAGATAGTCTAGTGCTTTGCTCAAGAACACTTTAACGGTAGTCTCTGTATTGCCTCACCTTGTACCACGAGTCGTCCAAGTGCAGTACGTCTCATTCTGGTGCCAGGCCGATTGGCAGCACACACATACACACCCGAGTGCTGCAGGGAAACATCTGAGATCATCAAGTTCCCTGTCCCCAGAACTTGGATACCCTCCACTCCAATGGAGCGTCCGTCTGATGTACACACAGACAAACAGTCACAGAAAAAAGTTAAAACATGCTGTATGTTATTAATTCATTCTCCTACTATCATACATTTTATTACAATTTTCCAGAAGTACCTAGCCTGCTCCAGGAAACAATGGGCCTCGGGTTTCCTGTGGCGATGCACTCAAAAATGGCAGTTTGATGGACAGTGATGGTCAGATTCTGGGGTCCTGAAAGGATGACTGGCTCCTTGTAGGTTCTGGGAGCTCCTCCTGGAAGAACGAAGGAAGACAAAAACTGAATATGGATGAGATGACAAAACACAGTCACATTTGTGTATATTGTCAAATGTGGACTGATTTTCTTCTTGTTACTTACTTTCACATTATAATTATTTGTATAGCACTTTAAACACAACACTGTCATACAACATTTAATAAAGTTAATGTTGAAAATGCCTTCACAAAAGTATGTGTATTCCTCTTCAAGGACTGAATCAGCAGTCTCTGCATCATGTCCTGTTACAGGCTCCTTATGCTTTCTGAATCCAATTAGAATTCATCACCTTAGAAGAATGTATCATTTGTAGTTCATGTTCTGTGTATAGTGTGGCTCCTTGGTCTTAATGGTTTATGTTTATTTATTTATTAAAAGTATTAAGGTGTGTCTTATTTGTTGATTGCTAATAAGTTTGCCCATATGTAAATAGTTGAGGCACTAGTATCAGTTATTACACTTATTGCTTATTGTAATAAGCGAAAGACCACATTGCCATCAATAAGAACATGTTTAAATGTGCATATTGCTTCAGTTTGTTCATATCAGCACATATATGCTGCATATTATATTAATATATAGTATTTAGTTGTATTTATTGATGTATTTTTTAAAATGTGATAATCTCTTAAGCTTGTGTTAACTACAGACCTTATTTGAGACATCTAACCAAAAAACGATTTTAGAAACCCAATGACTTTTGAGACAAAGGAACTGGAAGTGCAAACATACTAACACATTTCCGGGTTTTAGGACCAATTTTTGCATTATTCTATAACTGTGACCCACATTTAAACCCAACACAATAAAAAAGAGAACATAAGCTGAGCCAAAGTCTTATCACTTTTTAAAAAGGGGGGCATTCACACTTAAAAAGTGTGGGAAGTGGTAGAGATACTGAGCTAACACTTTCCAAAACTACCACCTACTTTCACCTACCAGTAATGTTGAGGATGGCCTCATGACTGTAGCGAGTGTTGGCAGTGTTGGTGGCAACACAACGGAAAACCCCAGCATCTGCTTGCCTCACGCCTGTCACCTGGAGAATACCCATTGGCAGGAGTGTGTATCTGGACAGGAAGGGGAGGTCAGGTGAGGCACTGAAAACTGTTATAAATATGCTAAACATATATCCTAACTGGTCCTTCTGACCAACTAAAGTTTAGTTGAAAATCATGTCAGTTACTCGTTGTGGCAGATAACCGCCCACCTAGAGCCTGGTTCTGGTTCTGCTCGAAGTTTCTACTGTCAGGTCGATAAATATTGGCACATTGACACATTTCTCATCTTTTTGGCTCTATACACCACCACAATGGATTTGAAATGAAACGAACAAGATGTGCTTAAACTGCAGACTTTCAACTTTAATTTGAGGGTATTAACATCCAAATCAGGTGAATGGTGTAGGAATTACAACAGCTTCTATATGTGCCTCCCACT
>JAVQJD010100422.1:0-19175 GCA_036023655.1 Nannoperca australis
GTGAGAGAGACCTTAATACAAGCTGATCAGTTTGGTCACCAGGGAGTCTGGACGTCTGCCGGAGAGAGAGAGAGAGAGAGGGAGGGAGAACTAGTGAGTGATGGGGGGAGAAAGATTGAAAGACAGACAGAGAAAGAGGTAGAAAGGAAGTAAAAAGAAAAGCGAGCGACGTCGAGACGTATTCCATCTAAACAGACAAGCTAAAGCTTCATACTTGGTCGCCCTTAGCCGCAGACTGTCAAACAAAATGAATCCCTCCTCTCCTCTGCTCCTCTCTGCAGCTCTCTTCCTCCATCTTTATTATTATTGTGTTTTCCTTCTCCTCCCCGGTGTCTTTTCTCCTCCCTTCCCTTCTCATCGGCTCCCACAAGAGGAGGGGGGGGGGGTTATTAGGGTTCAGGAAAGTTTTCGGGAAATGTAGCCGCTGCTCAGTTTACCTGTTCATGCTTTTAACTGCACGTCTGACGACCCACGTGACACCAACGGCAACGACAGAAGGTTTTACAAAGTGAAACCATCAGGACATTGCTCATATCCCTCAGTTCATGTGACCAAACAGCTGATGGTTTGTTTAATTGCAGCACAAATGATTAAATCCTGTGACGCTGGCACATCATCACACAGGAGCTGCAGTCTCTCACATAATATGTCCACACACAAATTAAACAAACATTAAAACACCTGATGATGGAGTTAAACTATTTTATTGACAGCTGGAATAGAATAACAATA
Organism: Nannoperca australis; assembly: GCA_036023655.1. NCBI lineage: Eukaryota > Metazoa > Chordata > Actinopteri > Centrarchiformes > Percichthyidae > Nannoperca > Nannoperca australis. The sequence goes on from JAVQJD010100422.1 coordinate 733, forward strand.
CACCAAATTGTGCATTTACTCAACAATATAACAGTTTGCCAAAGAATCTGCAAATATACTTGTGTTTTAAAATGACAGTGCGGTGAATAAAACTAAAGTTACACCACTTTGTCACTCTTCTGATAACATTCAGGTCCTCAAGGCCGTAATACATGAGCAACAAACGGAAAGCAATGCAGATGGGCATTTGCTGCTTAATGCTTTGCTAAGATTAGTTTATGCTAACATTCGTCGACGCTAATCTACAGATGGGATGCAAAGTATTGGAAACTTTAAAAAATTACAATATACTTGGAATTGTTAGTGGAAGTTTGAAATCCTTAAATGGCGAGGCGATTCTTAAAATGCGGCGTTTAAACTGCGATGATGTCCCTTCACGCTGCTGAGCTGCCGTCGAGTGACAAGTCATTTGCTCCAATGACGCTGCTCAGTGGCTGACAGCAGAAGACTGAAGGGATGGAGCAGCTCTAATTTAAATGTGTTTAACAAAAGGAAGAATACACACGCTTAGAAAACCTTCCCTGGATGAATTCTTATCGCTGGAGATTTTCCATCAGCATTGCTTCCAACAGTTGCCCAACTCACATGTTCCCGACAGCATGAAAGGCCTGTAAAACTCCCCACGTCTCATCTAGTATCCCAAAACCAACACGTCACCTTCTTATACAGTATTTTAGGGGCCTTGTGAAAATATCGTGCTTGAAAATGTCTCAAATGTCCTGAAATGATGATTTAGAGATGATAAGTTAAGGCTGTGAATTCTATAGATCAAATGATTTTGTATTGTCAACCATTACTGGAGAAATAAAAGGATTTGTTTAGATTTGTAATGAGTTGACACCAGTGTATGACTATGAACTCATAGAGAGGGAATTTAATCAGGAAGTTAGGAAACTCCAGGGCGCTTTGATTCACACTGGGGTCGCCCAACCTAAAAATGTATTCACCGGTGGGACGGGAATGTGGGACGCTTTGAATAAGAGGATCTACCAGATGGCAGGTGCGAGAACACTTTCATGAGGGTTGGTTTGGGAACGGCCTCTAAGGGAAATGTTTGGGAACCGCTGCCTCTGCAGCAGACCGAAGGAGATGTGTTGCTTTTGGGATCCACCAGCCGCCGTTTCGTAACAGCAGCAGAGGAGCCGCATCTAGCCTTTCATCCTCCCACTCGTCCACCTCTTCCACTGGAGAGAACATGATATGATATGTGTCTAGAAATGTACACACTGTCAGTCTAAAAGAAAGGACACAGATAGTGCTCTCTTTCTTTCAGTAAAACCCGTGAACATAAGAGGATAAAGATATGGACAGTTTAAGGGAACAGAAGGGTTGTTTTAAAGAACTTCAAAGGGAATTCTACCCAGATTTGCTTCTCGGGTTGATCTTCTGCACAAACAGACACTTCACAGCTTTGCACTCTTTGTGTGAATAATCAGAGTCACCAGTCCCTCAACTCAACAAATCAAAGAGGTAATGCTTTCTGCCACTTTGCTTCATGGTTAGCTCAGAGCACGCTAATGGCCCGCACACATGCACACAAACACGTGGCAGTATTGCAGTTACTGGTGAACTGGACCTTTGGGTCAAAAGATATTTGATAAGTCTCGAAAAGATGCATCAGAAAATAATTTGAATGCCTAAAACGTGTACGCAGAGCCAACAGGAAGTCAGCAGGGCACTAATGCCAATGGTTTATGGGCCCAAACACGTGGAAGCCTCGAAGACTCTTTCAGTGAGGAACTAATGCTTACACCTGCTTCAGATCAGGTAAATAGACAATAGCTGCATTATTGTGCGCATGTAAACCAGGAGGGCTGGGATGCTAACGTCGCTCATGGTTACCGATGCTCTCGAGATCAAGAAAAGGGCTATCATTGAATGACATAGTGGGATGTTACCTTGGTTACACATCTAAAAGATAAACACATACGCTGCTGTAACACAACCTTCCCAAGAGGTTTCTCTCTGTATCTTGGAGAATGGCCACTTATGCTGCCATAGAAGTGAGAAGTACTAAAGAGTGGAGGGAAATGTCTGGTTATGCAGAAAGTAAATCTAAGAGGCAGTTAGGGTGGTAAAGGACCCTAACAGGACTCTTACAGACGGTACAGATGGCTAGGTTGTTCTTGTTGTTTGATTTTACTCTACTCGGTTGAAACCACAAAGTATCAAACCTCAATCAATAAACACGAGTGGGATTTAGAAAAAACGTCATGTTAGGAATCTGGTCAGAATTTTTGAATATCTACTCTGCAGCAAAAAAAGTTTGTTCAATTAAGCCCACAACAAGGAGTGGGGAGAATACATAAATAGTCCGTTGAAATATCAGTATATCAGAGATGTTTTAAGAACACATGCAAAGATCATCATTTCCATAAATGACACTAATGGGCTGAAATGGTGACACTGTAAAACTTTTTTTGCGTCATTTTGATTACTTCATGTGACAATTCTTAGTCCTTAGCCCTGACAAAATGTATATCTGTGTGTTTAAGGCCTCTACTTACATTACAATTGATAGTAATACATCATTAACATCCATGTGGCAGACACAATCAAAACATGTGAATGCAAAAGACTTACATTTGTTTCGGTGCTGAATATGTCAACTGTAACATCTACGCAGTTCATTAGCTCATCCGTTTGCCTTCAAAGTTACAAAATGTCACAAACATGAAACATGGTGAACGAGAAGCTTTTGATGAGCCAAAAATGACACAATCCATTTTTAATAAACAAACATAAGTTACTCTGAATCCTGCTAGCAAATGTTGGCGCATATTCTGTCTCTCGCCCCCAACAATTAGAGAAGAAAATGCTCTCGCAAGGGTCAGCTGGATCAGCTGTTTACACCACATTCCCAGCAATGCCAGAGTCTGCACCTGCAGCCATCATAGAAGAACCATCACTCACTGCATGCGCGCCGATCTGCTGCCGCCGTGCTGCTCCACCCTTGAGAGGAGCTGTTAGGAAAGGTTTTTGTGAACAGGCAGCTGCTGCAGGTGAGATGTAGGCTAAACTTCTATGATGGTTACCACTGCAACTTTACATCACTAACTTTCTCTGCGTGATTCATCTTCACTAAATCGTTATCACGCAATGCTTCTTTTGAGTTCTTCTTCTTGGATGCAAAGTGATTTCCTTAGAACAGAACGGACTCTGCTTATGGGTTCCTGAAAGAAAATTGAATGCAAAGTGTGGAAACTTTGCTCTTTCATTTGTCCTCAGTTGGGAAATCAGCCCTAAAATGTTTTCATTTTGGCACAAAAAAACCCACAAAACACATTCCTTGGGTCACAGTAAGAGGAGTTGATTTTAAATATATTTTTTAAAAATATTAAATATGTATATATTTGATTTATACACCTTTTCCCCCTTTTCTTCTAACTCCCAGGCAGTCATTGTCATCATTAGATTCAAATCCATGCTATTAGATCATTTCAGGTTGTGAAAAATGATCCTGCATTTTTCAAATCAGACATTTGAATGTACACGGGATATTATTTTTCTGCTTCTTCTGTAGATTTCTCAGAGACTACACGACACTCGCTGGAGTGAGTTATGGAGAAAAACACATGAATGCTGGGCTGAAATGACAGCTCTTAACTAGTGATTCTTTGGTTTCTATATTCAGATTCTTCCAGAGGTTTTAGATCCTAAAAGCCCGGCTGCCTTACAACTCGTCTCCGGGACAGCAGGGCAATATGAATCGTGTCAAATCATTTAAAAAGCCGTGATATATTCAAAACAGATGCCACAAGGTAACTTTAAACTTGTGGAATATAATAATTGATAAATCTGAATGAAGTGAAAATCCCCAGCTAAGCTTGTCATTTCTCCCAGTTTCCACAGTGTGCAACTGAACAACTGCAATGACTGGATGTTTTTTGATTATTGCTTTACAGAATGTAGCTAATTTGTTTGGAAATAAATACAGTATGAATTTCCCTGCAACACTGCTACTGGCAAAACAGAGGCCTTTTTGGCGAAGATTCTTTATAGAGTAAAAATACTCCAAATTGTGTGGTTGTAAGTTAATTAGTGGAAGAGAAATTCTCTTGTTCTGAAATGCTGCTTCAAAGTAAAAAACAAACAAACGGCTTTTTGTCTCTTATTACAGATTTCACGGAATAAAAGCCCAAAACTGAAACTCAGTAAACTTTGAATCTGAACTCAGTTGCTACATATGAATAGATTCTTCCATTACTGTTGGGCCTCAACCCACCACACTGTATTTTCATCTCTCCTCTCTCTGTGTAGCGTATAGCTCATGCTTAGTCTTATCAAGTCGTCTGCTAATTAATTAAAAGTTTTAATCAGTCATGCGGATGCTACCAGCTAATGCTACAATCTTACAGTAACTAGCGAGGATATCCCTTCCTTTCCTCAGAGTTTTACACATTAAGTAACTAAGTCATTATAGATTAACTTTGGCTCACTCCAAAAGACAATAACAACCATAATATTTACACATAAAAAAGACGTTAAGAATCATAAAGTGCCCAAATGAAATACATTTTTTGTTCTTCAATAAACTATAAATTTCTCTACAGTGTGCACATTGTGTTCCCTTTAAATTCATCCTATTTTTTCTCATCCTATCCTTTTTAAAATTTCTTTTTTTTTAATGTGACGTCAGTCCAGATATATCCTTTGTTTGGATGGTGCAAAGTACATTTCATGCTTCCTTCCTCTCTCTTTCCTTTTCCTCCCTCTCTTCCTCTCTCCATGCTGAGTCGTAGCATGGTTAATCACCAGGTGCCTCGGCGGTCTGTGGATTAGGGCTGTAATTTAGAATAAAAAGGGACGCTTCTCTGCACAGCCTGAATACTGCTGTCAGATGTTGTGAGTGCTTGTTGCTGTTCCTCCCTCACAATAGCGCATGCTGCAAGGTAATTGAAGAAGAGGAAGGAGAAGACACTTGCTGGTAGAAATTGGCACAGTAGAAACTGTTATTAGACAACTGTTTGCCAAAGCTTTAAAAAAAGAGAGGAGGAATCTTAAAAATCTACTTCTAGAGAATTTGTTAAAGAGTGTTCCGAACTACAATTTTAACTGGGATATACTGCAGGTTTTCAGCCCTACACTGTCAGACAGGCTGCTATCCTCAATGCTTTTGGAAACACGTGTCTTTTTTTGTATTAGCATCATGTGTCTGTACCACACAGGTGCAATACCTCCACCTGTACTTGATGTGACCTGCACGACCAGGTGGATATAAACCTTTTGAGCAAAACACAGAACAGAATTGAACCGAATGAGGACAAAACACCCTCAACATCTCAGACCCCATTTTTTCCTGTCTATTTCATGCTAGTGGTATCTAGATTAAATCCAGACAAGGTGTCACCACATTGCATGTAGACGTGATAGTCACATGCATCGATGGTTAGCCGCTTTGGATTCTAATAGTTATCTAACACAAAATATTGCATACATTAAATCCAATTAAGTTTGACGCCAGATATCTGTATCCGCCATTTTCTAACTTTGGGATGTATCTTCAGTGGCTACATAGCGTGATGTTACGCAGCTGGAAGGATTTTGGTTGACACACAACAACAACTTTTAGACTTTTATCACATCTGGCTAAAACAAAATGACCTCCACAAGTGATTCAAGCATTCAGATTACAAACTGTGCCTGATGTGTCTTGTGTGGATTTACACCTGCCAGCATTTCCTGTAAATCTCTGTTTTAACTCAGTCCATTTGCTACAGCTTCAAGAAACAACCAGGTAAAATGGGGTCTTAGATTGCTTTGTTTCTTAGGCTGCACATTTTCATTCCTACCAAACACAACACTAGTTGATTTACCTGGTTATCGCTTTGCACAAGAGATGATACAATAATCAAATAAATCAGCTAATGTTGTGATTGATTGTAATGCAAACACGCAGGCTCTTGGGTCATACTGGCACATGGTCTTTGGGAACTCAGAACCTGCTAGTTCTTCTTTTAAACCATATAATCCACTCGGGAACCAATTCATACCTGGCACTGCAGGTAAATGCAATTAACTGCAGTCCTATCTAACTGGTAGGACAGAAACCCAGCAGTACTCTGGATCCCCTGTATCAGGTAGAGATCTAGATCCTTCCAGAAGATGAAAGGGACTTTCATTCATGCCTTCTCCACTCACATATACACAGTACCAAATTAGCTGAACACTGAAGAGCCAAATGTGTGACACAAAAACTAAAAACAGCTCAAGTCAGAGTGTTCGAAACCAACATGTCTTGGTTGGTTTCAACAAATAAGCTTAATTCTTTTTTAAAAGTCGACTGTAGTCCTGCTGCCACAGATCCATGTCCCCATGCTCCTGCAATGTGGGAGGCTGGTGTCTCAAACAGTCTGAGAGCAGTCTCACTTTCTCTCCGGACGCGTGGATAGACAGACAACACTCAGGAGCTGTCCAGCCCCTTAATGAGGACACAGAAAGAAAAAGAAACAAGCAGTCCTGGGAATGAGAATCGAATGTAGGCTGTGAGGAAGGCGCGCAGCTGAAGCAAAGCTGAGCCCGCAGTGTTTGGTGGTCCCAATAGGATGTGATCAATGACGGCACTCCTTTGAAGTAACCTCATTAAGTAGGTTTTTGTTTTTTCATCAAAGAGATCTGAAGAGAGCAACGTTTTCCTGTGAGTCTGAGGGGCGGTCGGTTGCAACAACAAAAGAACCGTGCATCCCATGAGTCTCGGGAAACAGTCTGATTCAATATCAAAAGAATTACAGTATTTTTCCAATGAGTGCCATTTTCCAGTCAGAAGAGTGGTTCAGTCCCAAGTGCGGTTGGCCCTGTCAGAGTGCCCTTGAGTAAGATACTTAACACCTATCTGCTCCAAGGGCAGTACCACGTGGTTGACCCGCTCTACAGGGTGTATAAAAATATGTCTTAGGATTTGGTCGAGACGGCAACGGAATCTTAGTCGCAACAACAAAACGTTATATTTTTGCGCGAGTCTTAGGATCGCTCACAACACGGCCCGATGGTGCTCTCCAGGGACATCTGGGAGGAGTGGCGGATGAGTGGCGTCATTGTTGGGTCCACCATGGAGGAGGTAGGGAAGAGCTTGTACCAGCCAATCACCATTGTGCTGAGGTCCAGCTCCTCCAATAGGATTCGAGCTACGCCCATGAAGCATTTGCGGTCCATCCGTCCATAGTTGCCCCAAACGATCACCTACCGAAAAGGGTGGCAAGATGTAAGTTATGTATTCATACCAAGTATTTACATGTCAAAGTGGAGTTTTTACTAATAATCTTCAAATCATCTTCACAATAAAACAGAGATGTCAAAATTCACAGCTTTTACACCAAGTGTGCTACAAAAGTAATCATTAATATGAATGACAGATATAATATCTTTCTTACAACACCCAAAAAACCTTCTCTGATTATTTAGGAAACGATACCTGGTCTGTTTGAAGCCATTAATTCACAAAACAACCCTCTGTGAGGCTGCACTTGAGCTAAATTGTCAACATGCATGCAATAATAATGCTAGCTTGTTGATATTTAGCAGGTTTAATGCTTACCATGTTCACCTTGTTGGTTTAGCGTGTTAGCATACAACCATTTGCTAAGTAGTGGCACTAAAGAAAAAGTCAGGGGATCAAAGTTTTTACAATTCATCCTCTGGACCCTATGAATGTCTGAACCAAGTTTCATAGCAGTCCAACCGATACTTGTTGAGATATTTCAATAAAGAGCTCAAACGTAAACCTCGTGATGCCGCTGGAGGATCAACAAAGTCAGCAGGATACTTCTGTATCTGTGCATCATGGAAATCTGTCCCACATGTTGTGCCAGTCCACGTTGCAGATGTTCATTAACTCACAGAATAAGTGACAACGCTAACCTGTGGTGGTGCTACACAAAGAAATCCTCGTAATGGTGTTTCCTCTTGGGACCTTAAATCTGTTGTTAACTCCAGGGCAATCCATCAATACATAGCTGTCCAGATATTTCACTCTGAACCACAAATGTCATGCGTGACAGGAAAGGTCAGGGGTTCACCAACGTAAGTAGGATTAATCTTCACGGGGAAACACTGTCGTCTTCCTGCAACAACTCACCTCTCACAAGAAACTTCTCCTTGAGTGAGACTTCTGTTTCTGGAACAAAAAGGATCTTACTCTTTAAAAAAGGTCTGTCTCGATTGGGTTCCTTCCAAAATATTGTCAGAGGGCGTTTAAAAATACCGGAATTACTCTTATTCAGTTTATTTCGAGGGTTTTAGTACCTAAACATGGCTGAATCGTGCACATAAAGCATTCTGGGGTAATGGGAGGACCGGGCAGATTAATTGACTGAGTGATAAGGTTAAGAGGGTGGGGTTAATTAGCATTAATCCAGATGGTTTAGAGATCTGTTCTGAAGCAATACTGGATCTTGACAGTTTCCCTCTCTGTTACAGCAGCACAGAGCAGGCTGAGGTTTCAATTAGAGTAAATGAAGAGGGATTGTGTGTGAGGGAGTGAGAGAGGGATAAAGAGGGGGATGTTGGTGCTATGTGCTTAGAAACCTGTGTCCTGTCTCCTGACATCCTAAAAACATCAGGGCTCATCTCAGACGGACCCACATCTTGTCAAGCAGCGGACAAAATAATCAATATCCATCTGTGTATGTGTCCGCTCGTGTGGTGGGCTTGTGTGCCAGCATACCAATCTGTTGGTGTGTGTGTGTGTGTGTGTGTGTGTGATTTCCTCTGAGACACAGACAGCAAATCTGCTTCAATCTATTCCCTTTATCTTTAAAGAAGGAGAATCTATCTCCTGTCTGCCTGCGATCAGTTCTCCAAACAAGGTCCTGACCTCAACCACTACAACTACAACTACAGAGAGAGACACCGGCAGAAGGAGAAATGTCTTTAGTACGGACGATGAAAAATACCGTGTCCTAGATCCTCTTCTGGTCCACTTTCTAGGAAGTGGAACTCACATGTAGCATGTTGTATTGAGGATAAGTGGGTTCAGACAATGAATGGATGAACTTGAATTGAAGGAAAGAGTGGGTGCTTGGTAACATCAGAAAGGGGGACAGCAAAACACACAATATGGTCAAAGGTACATTTAGTTTTACATAGTTTGGCACCTTAGTCCCAATGAAGGGTATATTTTATTGCTACAGCATACACTGATATTTTAGATAATAGTTCTACAGCTTTGTGGATGTGGTTAAGGTCCTTTTCATCTTTCAACATGACAAAACTTCCACATGGGCACATGTTTAGCAATCGCATATGAGTGTAATGTTCACAAGTCCACATAGTTTGTTTTGGCTGCCACATGCTGATGAAGGGTCGTGAGGGTGGAAGCTTTGTGACTCCTTCAGGGTGGTGCAACATAGAAAATGTCCTGACAGGTTGCAGTTGGTCAACGTCGCATATTCAGGTGTTAAAGTTCCCCAAAGTTAAACTATACACAAAAGCATTGCACAGATTGACCTCTCCTCCGGGAGATTTTTATTGATTCCATTTACGTGGATTGATTTCAGTCAGAAATGTTGCCGTTAGAGATGCTGGTGTGACTGAGCCCATAAGTATAGACTAGTAGAGACTACTTCAAATGCACTGCGTATCTCTGTCTGATCCACTCGCAGTTTGACACCAGAAACTCCCTCTGGTTAGAAGAGACAGAATAATAAAGAATGATTGAAAAGAGAGAGATAAGAGTGACACATTTTGAAAGAAAATACTATAAATCCTGGATTTGCAGCTTTTCCCAGTTCACATATTTATGTGGACAGAGGAAGAGAGGAAGCATTAGCTGAATGTTAAGGGAAATGGAGAAAAGAAAAGTTATTCTAAATATTATGAGCTGTTTTTATTTTTTATATTGTTGGTCGTTCGTCAGGTGCTTAATGTTGCACCAACGGTTATTACCTATGTGACTGAAGCCTGTTTAAACTCCGAGAGTAAGATAATAGTACATTTTTAAACCCTGATAATAGATCTTTAGAATCTGAATACACAGACTCAGACTCTACATTACTCCAGAAAACACAAACCGAACACACAATGGCGTACGGAAAACAAATACAAGATTACATGCAAATCGTAAGAAAGCACAAGATAAGAGAGAAAATGAGATGATCAGGGGATTGTAACAGAGTGCAGAGCGGAGGAGAGGAGAAAGATGCACAGCCGATAATTAGAAAGGAGGCGTTTAGCAGCTAATTACTCTGTGACAGCAGCAGAGAAGCCCCAGGACTTCCTGAAGGCCTCTTCACTGAACACACAGAGGTCCAAAACCTACAACCTTCAAAACAACTGACCTCTGTTTACCACACACACAAACACACACAATGAAAACAATGTCCCAATGACAGTTACTCATTATAGACAAAATGACAGGGAAACAGGCTTGAATGTGACATTGGCATGAATGCAGATTATTAGTATATCAGTATAAATGGGTCCGGTGGGTGATTTTTGTGCTGCAGTGAAAGCAGAGATGTTTGGGTTAATCACGGTCCTGCAGATTAGGACCGCTCAGAATGTGATAACTCACGCATCAAATTCAGATTTTAAAGTACATTAATGCACAGAACAAACTGCAACATAGATAAAGAAATTAATAAAGACACAATACTAATGTGCAGCCAAAGAGAAGTCCCAGAGCTTTTATAGCTGACAAATTCCACTTGACCTAATTTATGATCTTCCATTGCGGCAACGTTTGTAAGTATTTTAGTTAACAGTCTGCAGCTGTTATCTAATGTCCTGTTTGCACAGGAGGTCCCGTTGTTGCCGTGCACTTTACAGTTTTACAGTAAATGTAAAACCTCTAACGGCACGTAATGTTAGAGAATGTTGAAAAAATGTCCCCATTTGGGAAAATAACCTAAAACCTTAACAACTTAAAACAACAATAAATCCTCTTATATATCACTCAAATAAACATCTGTGTCTAAAATCCCGTGCTTTGAATGAACAACTTGGTTTTCTCACGTGACATATTTTGTTAAGCTTTAAAAAAATAAAGGATTTTTGATTCTCAGTATGAACTTTAGCAGAGCTCTGCTTTGCTAAATCAGGAAGTGACAAATTGAAAAGCGCTGCTGATTTCAGCGATTTTCATTATCCAGTGTGAATGAGTTTGATGAAACTCGGAGGACAGCGACACAGACAGCAGATAATTTAGAGGGAGGCGTTTAGTGGCTAATTACACAGCGACAGGAGCAGCCTGAGGCAGAGCTGCAGGACTCTCACCGAACACACCGCTGTTTCCACCTGCTGATCACTGAGGAAACCTTCACACATCATATGAAAACACACGTGCACGTTGTTGTCATGTGTTCTTCAACCAGTATGAAGGTAAAATGAAACATTACTGTAACAGGATTACAGTGAAAAGAAAAAGAAATGTGAACAGAGTGACCTGTGAAGAAACAAAGAAAGTATAAGAAAGGATGATGAATAAATAAATGAATTTATTAAATACTCATTTAAAGAATATAGGACAAGAGATGAAGGAAGGAGGGAATTAAATAATGAAAACAGGAGAAAAAATAATGGTAGGAGACTAGAAAGGCTTGAAATGAAGGAATTAGCAACTAAAGGGAAGAAGGTAAAAATTGGGCAAAGTGCTCTAAAAGGAAAGAAAGGAGAGAGAGTGAAAAAGGAGGGATGAAAGTAAGAAGGAAAAGAAAGAATGAGATAAGACAGGGAGGAGAGCAGAACATGAAGGGAAAAAGTGACAGGGAAAGAATACAAAATGGAGAGAGGAAGGAAGGAGGGAAGAAAAGAAGGGTGAGTGCTCAGAAATGAAATGATCATTCTCTCTCTCACTTCCTCTTTTGTGGCATTTGTGATCCTGAAAGTAGCTGAAGCTCAAATAACGGCCTCCCGGTCCCGTCAGGTCAGATTCTCACTGTAAATGTCAAGATCCTCCTGAACTTCTTCTGCTGAGTCACTCATTTACACTCACCGCTCCACGTGATCCTGGTGAAACGCTCCCTTTCAATATTTCATGGCGATGATCTGGCAGGTGTTCGTATGTGATTACGAACCCTGTGGTTATGAATTAGCTTTTTGTGCTCGCGGTGTCGCTGCGTGGCTCTAACGGAGCGCTGCAAGGATGACGTCAGGAAAGTTATCATTGCCCCGGTTCCCTCGACACAAAGCCAACGTTTTCTTTTTTTGTGGATTTTGGATTCTCGCAGAAAATAAGCTGTGTGGCGAATAAAGTTTATGATACTTACAAGTTTTGATCAGCAACATAATCTTCACACCACCTTTATTATTTTGGAAGCATCAATGCAAGTATGCAAGAAGTAAAAAGCTAATGTTAGGCTATAAATGAACTACGCCACTGTCGCATGACTTCAGCTTGTAATTTGATTCGAAGCGCTGACCTCTTCTACGAAGAAGGGAAAGTTTGAGTTAGAACAGTTTGCAGTATAAACTCGAGGCTGTAAAGGAGGACGAGTGAGTAGATGAGTTTAACATCCCAGACAACCACTGTACTCTCATTTAGCCGCTTGTTAGCAACCACCTTTTTTAAGACACGTAAAAGCTTCATTCTTTTGTTGAACAAAACCTAAAAATCTCTTAATCTTGTGTTATTTCGGGCACAAAACCAAAAACCTGTTCAGGAAACCCAGTGACTTTGAGAAGAGGGAACGGGACATGCTAACATGCTAACATGCTAACTCATTTCTGTGTTTTTATGACTCATTCCAGTCACTTGGTCCACCAATTTGCTCCAAACCGAAATGTCTCAACAACTATTGGACGGATTGCCTTTTACAGAGAATCACTCCTAAAGAAAGACTTTGTGCTTTATGCAGTGAAATAGTGCAACGTCTACGGGACGGACTGACACAAGACTCATAGGGTGTTAGCTGATGAATCAGAATACATTTGGTGATCTCCTAACTTTTCCTCTAGCGCCACCATGAGGTTCACATTTGTGGTTTTGAATCAAATGCCTTGGAAACAATTTAATGGATTTTGGAAATGTGGCACATGTATTCATGTCCCTCTCGGGACGAATTGTGAGGATTTTGGCGATCGTCTGACGTTTCATCTAGCGCCACCTTTTGTCCTTTTAGTACTTTGGTTCATGACTAAGTACAAAACTAATGTGTCCATTTTGCTGGATGTGTTCCCTGTGCTGTTGGACCCCTGTTCCTCTCCTGTCCTCTCCAGCCCTGCCCAGGTGTGCTACATCTAATTGCTCAATGAGGTGCACCTGGGAATGAAGTGCTTAAAGGCTCCGGTGCCAACATCAGAAGACAGACACTGACGTGGGGACTGCTGGTCTTTCTGTCTCTCAGCCTGGAGTTTTATGTTGTTGTTGTGTTTTGACTTCATTTCCTTGACCTTGATTTTGTGTCCTGGTTGCTTGTAGGTCATTAGCTAATAAATCCCATGGATTTGGTTGTTTAAAGGTGTTTTTGTGTGGTGGATTTGGGTCAGTGATGGAGGGTAATGACATTCAGTCTCAGCTGTGCTTCGTGTTTAATGCTAATTAACAAATGTTGGCATGCTAACACAGTAAACTAAGATGGTGAACGTGGTAAACATTACACTGGTTAAACAGCAGCGTGTTAGCTATGTCATTGTCAGGTTTCATTGCATTTTGTTAATGGTTCAAACCAATAAAGGATCGTTTGAACTTCTTTCCTGCATTACAATCCTGTTTTCACATTGTAAATTGTTTCTATCTTTTTCTAAGATATTTGACATTTTCAAAATAAACACAGTGAAACATCTGAAACTGAAAATTCATCTTTCATTTTATAACTGGTGTGTTTGCCAGTTTGTCAGCGGGTCATGATTGTGTCTCTCACCTGCACGACTTTCCCCTGTGGGCTTTCAGAGAAGACCAGGACCTGGTTGTAGAGAGGATCCAGAGACTTCCTCACTGACTTGGTCTTCTTTTTGGCCACGCAGACCCCGTTCTCCAGGAGGTAAACTTTGATGTAGGCCGCTGAAACAACAGCAGAGAGAAAAGTTCAACTTGAACTCAGCGTTAACCCCTTCAGAGTCAACTCTTCTTTCAAACTGGAGATGACAATCAGTGACTTTAGAGGTTGAGTCTGATGAGACGAGGGAAGAGTAAACCCAGTGATTATAATACAAACTAACTAAATAAACACTTGTAGCAAACTGTATTACCTTTTATAAACCACACTGCTTGCACAGCCGGCAGTGAACATGCTAGTGGATTAGCTCGCTAGCTCATCTAGCCATCGTTCACATGACCCTTGCTGTAGAGTAGAGGGAAATGAGGTGCGCCATTTGTAACCACTGGTTTCAAACAGCACATGCCACGTGGTCGCATGATCTACTTCCTACTTCCTGTCTGCCTCTTCCTGTCACTATCCAATGAAAAAACAGCCAATAAATAATCTTTCAAAAAGAACATAAACCAATAAAATCCTTAAGAAAACATCAGATTAAGCAAACACACTTTAAACATACACATAACTATTATGTCAGCAGCAGTTGCTGATGACGCCTCGAACAATGTCATCTCTCGTTTCTTGCTCAGCTGTCAGTCTGAAAGTGTTTCTTTTCATTTTCACACTCACTTCTGTGACACGGAAGAGACACAGCTGACTAATAATGCAACTAATCAGTCTTTGCAGTTGATGATTTAATGTCCCGGAGAGATACTTTGTTGCTAGGTAACACAAGCCTAAACTACATTAGAGGACACAACATACATACTGTCCTGTATGTTAGACGACAAAATTAAATATTAGACCTTGACACTGAAATATGGAGCGAGGTTCTCCTGCCTTTATACTATGCACCTTTCATTGTCCTGTCCATTGACCAGTTATATTCCTTTCATCTCTGTTACCACTAGCATGTTTTTCTTTCATTCACATTAAACTGCTCTCTCCTCCTTTTCACTCCCTCCTGCGGCTCTTGTTTGTGCTTTGCTCAGTTTATTATCCTCTTCTCTTTTATCTCTCTCGTAGTTTTTCCCAGAAAAAGTTTTTGTTTTTCCTTATTTGCTGACGCTGTATTGTTCTTATGCAATTAGGATCAATGGCTGGTTTAACATTATGCAACCACACAGGGGAACTACAATCAGAGTTAATAGCTTGATGTTACACAATCCAACTCATGCCAGTCCTGTTTCTATTTGCCATGAGCATTATGAAACGCATTATGTGTATGCTTGATGTCTAATACATTTGTTTTATGCATTTCTCTACAGATTTTTATTGTCTGAAACCTGCTTTGTTTACATCCATGTTTGCCTGCTGCCAATATTCTTCTTCCTGCCTTTGGTGGTGTTCTTCCTGCCACCTGTCAATCAGTGGAACAGTGTGTAATCATTGGCAGGAATGTGTATTTGTATGTGCACGTGTGGTCAAAAAGTCCACGTGGCACCTCGTAATGAATGATGGGAACCAGACCAAGCTGTGGGCTCATGCGTCTGGTCCCCCCCTCCCATTCAGATAGATTTTCAGCTGACCAATCACATTTCTCTAACATGGAGCATGTTTGCTACGATGACAGAGGAGCGCCATTTTCATAAGACAACCAAGATGGCTGACGTGGAACGTTCTGAACCTGCTATCGTGTGCCGCTGATGCCGTTTGCTGTCTTGTGGTGCATTCATGTGCATGTGAACAGACTAGAGTGGTACCTGGGGGTCCCTTTGAACCTGGTTTCATGGTGAGTCCTCTGGCCTGGACGACCTCCACCTCCAGACCCCCGTTCCTCTCCATCAGGCCGATCTCTATGTCACCTGGATGGGGGAAACACAGGTGTAACAATGAGGACGGAGGAGGTGAACGTGTGTACCCTTCCAAGTTCACAGTGAGGAAAAACGTGTGACAAAAAGATAGATTTCTAACAAACTACCTGGACATTACACATAGATTTGGGTGTTGCTGAAGTTTAATATTACCCCACATAGCTCCAAGTCAAGACCAGGTCCCAGATCCAGTAAAGGCCAGGACCGGGTCAATTAGATTCCAAATCAAGAACAAATCCTTGCATGACATTAAGGCTTTTGTCCAAAGGAACTTAGAATGGGCCTCATAAAGGATCAGATTTATGTTGGTGGCACATGAGAGCAATTTTAAAGAATTTAGAATTTGTACTTTTTTTAAAATCCCAATTAATTCTGAATTAATTTAATTTGGATTAAAACATGAAGAAAAATAAAATGTATAATTAAGATCAACTTAATGCAGAATAAATACCAAATTATCAAATTATATTGTTGGTCTTCATGCAGGTTTCTGTCCAGTGTCATCCTCCACTGGACCTTACAGTGTGCCATCACCTGCTGTCGTCTAATATCTCTAAACTCGTTATTTTATTATCTGCCAACAGCAAGACTTTAAGCTATGTGGCGTGAAAGTCTTATTTTTTACTTTTTAGTTTGTGAACAGAACCTGCCAACAAACAGGTAGCCTGGTATGGTCATTTCAATGATAACGACTAGCTAATGACTTGGGACACTCGGAAAAGGTAAAAGAGCATTTTCTTGCACAAGGCCCATAAAGTGCATCCAACGTCGTTATGAACCAGAGCTAGATGTCATCAAAACATAGAGTAAACTGTTAAAGGTTGTTTAAGGAACAACAGAAATGTAGCTTCATCTTTAGGTGTTCTGAACTAAAGCCTTTACCACACACGTAATGAGTGACAGTATTTTGACTTATGAATGCATTAAACACAAGTGAAGTTGTTTTTCAGTCGACTGTGGAGACTGTAGAGAGGACAGGAGAAGGGCAAAGGCAATAACTGCTGACAACGAGACAAGTCATAAATGTCAGAGTATCGTCAAGAGAGCTCTGTTTTGTTCTGTCTCACTGGTTCAGTGTGTGTCTTTCTTTAGTCTTTCTTTCCTGCATAGATGCAGAAACATTACGAGTCTTGAATTTCTCAACTTTACCCGCCTCACTTTACATATTCAGAGCAAGTTAGCTTTTTAACCTCTTTTAGCTCGTTGTTTTTGTTGCATCTTTACTTTGGTTCAGTCTCCTCCAGCGCCCCCTGCAGCCTTGTAGGTAGGTAGCAGGTAGCAGGTAGCAGGTGAGGGAAGTGCAACATCTATGAGCCAGATCTTCTAGAGCTGTGAGGGTGAATGTTATACTTACATTCATCAGGACTCGAAATGAATGCTCTAGTTAACTGTTTGCTAACATGTTAGCCATATAAACTTAGCAGGCAGTATGTTAGCGCTGTCATTCTACACCCTAGAAATCTGTCCTTTGTGCCTTTTGGGATGTGGAAAATGAAACTTTTTCTTCACTGCACTCACTGGAAGTCATACTGGATAACAGCTAAATGTCCCCAAAATGACAAATGCATTCCTTTGAAAGTGACAGAGCGCAGATGATGGCCAAGTTATTCTGGGTTCTCCGACATTATATAATGTTGGACTGGACAGCAGGTTTGGAGTGGAGTTGGTCCAGTCAGTGTCACTGTTGTCGGGCCAAGGACACTGTCTGGCTGCCAGCGAGGAAACTGACCCACTTACAGTAGATCAGTGCTGTGGAGGACAGGCTGCATACAACATATCCAGTATATACAGCCTGGGAATGAATAACTGCAGGGACGATTAGTAAAACTCTGCAGCAGAACGCAGCTCTGATTAATAAGAGCACTTCCACATGACTTCAGCAGTCATTTGATTCAGTTTTATGAGGAAATGAGCAGATTTTTCTTTTCAGTTTTCAGAACCATTTTTTCAAGAGCTTTCTTGTTGTCCTCTTTCAGGGGCATTTCACAAAATATGGGAAAGAGTTGTAACTCAACAGAACTGGACTTCAGGACTGACTGAAGCTGAACTGCAGACAGGCTCCTGTGGCTCCGAGGGGCTTTGCAAAAATGCTTGTGAAAATAAGAACGCATGTCTTCTCTCACCCATGGATGTCGTCGCCAGCGTCTGTCGTCCAACAAACTGGGCGGGTCCCATACCATCCAGGAAGTCGCTGAACTGTGCGTCCGATGCCAGACACATGCCACTGTAGTTCAGACTGCAGAGAGGGAAAGAGGCCGACGGTTAAACACGACCAGGCGGTTCTCATTGTGCTTCAATTAGGCAGAGGAAGTGAGTCAGAGACTGGAAGATATAGACACAATGCAAGAGAGGATAAAGACAGACCCGAGACAAAAACTGGTCTGGAGAAGGAAGGAGGAGGAGGAGATAAAAAGAATAGGAGTTTAAAGAAAACTGATCACACCTGTTTTAATTTTGTTAAACTTCAAAAATTCAAATTGGCTCCATGAAACTAAACTTAGACTGTTGGTTTTAGAGTTTGACCCTGTGTGTCCTGTGTTTGTGTGTGAATGCAAAGGAATCAGCTCAGAGTGCTTTTGTGGCAGAGTGCCAGCTATACTACAACTGTGTGTGTGTGTGTGTGTGTGTGTGTGTGTGTGTGTGTGTGTGTGTGTGTGTGTGTGTGTGTGTGTGTGTGTTACACCGAAGCACAAATCCACACTAAGAAGCTGTGATGCTC
>JAVQJD010100432.1:0-14975 GCA_036023655.1 Nannoperca australis
CACACACACACACACACACACACACACACACACACACACACACACACACACACACACACACACACACACACACACACACACACACACACACACACACCCACACACACACACACACACGCACAAACACACACACACCCCATTATTCACACTTTAACAGGAAATCGATTAAACAGCAGCATCAGTCAGGCTAAATGTCTAACTGCACCAGTGAATCAAACTTGAATGATTTCAAATAATCGTCCACTGGACTCCACTGAGGCAGAAGAATCAATACACTTTGTGTAATATGTGTGTACTTTGTGCATCGTCAAGAATTGTTATTCTGCCTAATTCAAATATTAATGGTCAGGGTGATGCAAACAATACACATCTAATAATGCTATTAATTAAATGATATGCAGTAGGATCTGTTCCGGTACCACAGAGACAGTAAACGGACTCAACGAGTTCATAAGAAAGGATGCTATAACTACAGATGTCAACTGCATTTTATACCAATATTATTTGGGTCTGTTCTGCTCGGATAGTTTTTTTTATACATCAACTCAAGCAGTTTTTTATTATGATTTTTGGACATTTTATATCTCTTGTCCAAGTATTCTGTAAAGCAATTTAAATTGACTTGTTGAAAAGGTGCTATACAAATAAACGTTCCATTGATTATAGGCCAAACAATAGCACATGTGGAATCTTTTAAGCTACTGTAACTCGAGCTACAGAGACCATCTTTCAGCATCAAATGCTGCACTGTAAGAAAGAGGCAGAATATTCTGCAGCAGTGGATTCGGGGTAAAACGGTCTTGGAGGTTTGGGCTTCGTTCCTCCACAAATTACAGCCCTGGGATCTGATAACTCTGTGTGACGTTTAGCGTTAAATGAGATAGATTGGGGGTGAGCCCCTGGATCTTCTCCCACCTTAGCTGCCCCTCACTGCAGAAATACAGATAAACTCCTGTCCCTCTGGGCCACTGCTGCTCAGACAGTCTTAACTCTGAGCCCCTGACCGAGGACAAACCCGGGTCCCCCTCTGAGTGTGCGGCGTTAAAAGCTCTGTCAGTGAGGCGAGTCCGGCACCTTGCTGGGAGCCCCCTCTGTGATCTTGACCAGCTGCCACAGGATGGAGTAGTGGGAGCACTGCAGGGCCTGGACGGCTATCTGCTCCGGCATGGAGCCCTGCTCGATGCCCGCCTTCAGCAGCCGGTAGCAGTTCCCAAATAAATCCCACCGCGTCAAGTCGTGGGCACTGAGGCAGGAGACAAGAGGGAAAACGCATCAGTAAGTTAAGTCCTCAGGTTTATTTAGTGGACGTTTTTATCCAGTTCTTTCAGTCTTTCAGGTTTACAGTAACTTCTAAGAGGCTTAAGCCATTTACAATAAACCTTAAACAAAAAGATTACTTGAGAAAACAATCAGAACATTCATTACTAATGAAATGAATCGTTGGTTGCGGTCTTACTTGTGGAATGCTGTGAGTCTCTTGAGAGTGGATAAAACATTGTAGATGTCGTCATCGTCGGCCTCCTCAGCCTGCAGAATGACAAACACCTGTTAGTACAGACTAATGCTTCTGATGCTAGTCACCGAAACAGCTAGACAAAACACTGACGAGTAAACCAGTTACTCAGAAGTGCCACTGATTTAGAACTACATAGATTTATAAATCAAAGCAAGATTTTTTTTTTGCATTTTGCCTGTATTTGATAATGACAGTAGAGATACAAATAGAGGAGAGAGAGAGAGAGAAAGAATGGAAAAGGGGAGGTATTGAATTGGGCGCATTGTGTTTATATGTATACATATTAACCACACATCTTCCCGCGCTGCTTGAGACTGAATGATGGATCACAAAAACATCCACACGCCTGTTTTATTTTCACCAGTTCCTTTCCAACCAATCCTCTTCCCATCATACCTCCTGCAGCAGCTCTTCAACAGAGTGTGCAAAGCGATCCGTCATCTCGTCGATGAGCTGTGAGCGGGCAATGTCCACGCGGTTCATGATGGTGTACTCCTCGGAGCACAGGATGCTGTAGGTCTTGCTGCAGGCCTCGAGCACGTCCATCTCGATGTGCTTCTCCACCACCAGTCGGATCTGCTTCAGCAGGGCGTCCAGGTGCTTCTCCATGCGCCCGGCGCTGTACACGTCCAGGTCAAAGAACTGAGGGATCTGCAGCAGGTTGGCTACCTTCTCCGAGTCGGCCTGGTACTGCGGAGCGGTAGGAATTAGATAAAAGCGGCTTATAGCGTACAGAAAAAAAACTCTCAAGCAGACATACAGAGGCAGAAAAGAGAAAGAGAGACCCATCAATCAACACCTGACACTTTGTTTGTGTTTCCCAGTCAGAGAAATGGTCGATAACATAAGTATTTAGCCAGCACACTAGTCCAAAGTGGACATACATTCAGTAACACTTTTCATGACTACAGAAGTAACACCAAGATCGATTATTTCGACAAACCCATCAGTCATCCAGCCCGCTCATTAATCAGTGCCACTGGCCTCTCTGTTGCTGGCCGCCTTTCAGGAAGGCCTTACCTTGGACAGAAGCATGGGCAGAGCCATGATGAAGTGCTCTGTCAGTTTGTTCTTATCGTCTATCTGGGTCTTCCTCTCCTTTGCTGTCAGCACCTGGACAAGACACACAAAACTTTAAGGTCAAAACGTAGCAGGAGGTGTAAAAATAGGCAGGAAACGGGAAGATTCTGTCCTCTCAATATGACCAGGAACGTTTTTCATGGACACTCTCCTCGCGCTACGCTCTGTCCCCCACCCGTGAAACTGCCAAGGAGACAGGGGTTTGAGCCGAGGTTCCTCTACATTGCACTGAAATATACAGTAAGTTACCAGCAACACTGGTGGCTCAGTGGGCAAATACAATAAATAAGAAAATGTAAAAAAAAAGAATATATGTACACAAGCAAACAAGACCACTCTGATACTTAGGTGTTACTTTAAAGGTGCCATTATAATTTTGGCAAGCATTAGCGAGACTGGTAATAGTTTTTTCAAACTTAATGCTTGGATTAACCCTATAGTAGCATTTATTTCACTGGTTTCTCTCATATTAATCATATTATATTCTATAATGATACGCATCAAATTGATCTCCTGTATTGTATGTTATTTAGGTAACTTAAATCAATGGAGATTTGTAAGTATTGCTCAAGGCTTCCGTTGGCAGATGTATTCACCTCATCACGCCAGTCTCACCTTCAACTCAACTGGTGTACAATTCAAAGTGAATGCTGAAAGAAGAGTGTATAGTGGGTGTTTACTTGACCTACCCGTTTGCCGGTGCCTCTGCCAACGGGTGGATGTGCCTCAGCTGCCTGTCGGATGGTGCACACCATCAGCTCTATCAGAGCACTCTCCTGTTTGTCTGACAACACTGCAGAGACAGACAGAGGGAGTATGAGCAAGGGTGGGGGGGGGGTACAAACAGAAGGGAGAAGGATGGGAAGATAGACAAGAGTTTCAAGGAGATTTCATGACATCATTTCTTCAAGCTGGTTTTTTGTTGCTGTGAAGTTGTGTTTGATGTGAAGTAGCCCAAAGCCATTTCATAAGGTCTCTGTGTGTGTGTGTGTGTGTGTGTTTGTGTCTTACACTCCTCTCCCTGCACAGGCTCCTCTAGCAGAAGTTCAGTCATACACTCCCAGTCCTTCAGCAGCTCCTGAGAGCTTTCCCACAGCGAGTCCACCAGGTAGGCTGCATGCTCATGGAGCTGCACACGCACAAAGTACATGATCAGGTTTTGCAAGAACTGCACGACATGTTATTGTTGTTATGGTAACTCGTTTCAGATCGTCACCAATCATCAACTGCAAAGATGGCGACATTTTGCATCAGCAGCGCAAAATGTCAACTAATTCAAATGTCACAAATGATTGAACAAACTTTATTGGTGTTTAAATATAAAGTACTGTTGTGCATACGCGGTATGTATCATTTGTCACATGTGCATCATGTAACGGTGGGAGTGTGTGTGTGTCCGTAAGTGTGAACGTTACCTCACTCTCCAGAAAGAAGAGCACCAGCATGCGGATGAGATTTCCATTGGGACTGCTCCTCCCTCTGCGCTTAGCCAGCGCCTCTTCTGCCTGTGGGTCATGACGGCTGAACAATCTGACAGACGGAGAAGGAGGGAGGGAGGGAGGGAGGGATGGACAAGAGGAGGGCAATCAGGAGGGACACATAGAACAGACAGAATGAGAGTGAAAAAGAGGAAAGTCAGACAGAGAAGCAAATAAGAAAAAAACCAACACAATTTCATGACAAACAGGTTCCAACTAAAAGCAAACTTATTATAACTTATTACAAAATTATTATTTTTAAATTAGGAAAGACTTCAGGATGGACTCACTTCCGGTGCAGAAACTCTCCAGCAGCAACGGCCACAGGTCGGTGGGCGGAGTACACCAAGTGGTACACGTTCTCACAGTCCTCGTTGGACAGGGCGTCTTCACTGCCCCTGCAACAGATCATCAAAATGAGTCACACTCAACGTAAAAGTCTAAAAATGGACTTTGGCGTCTCCTCAGTAAAAATCAAGGAGTATCACAATCGAAAATAATAATGTAACCAGAGAATAAGAGTTACATGAAACTTATAAAAAGGGAACGACGTGATTTAGACCCAATGTAAATGAACCTAGATGAGAATAGTGCAATACTCAAAGCAAGCATGAAAACTACTCACTGCAGGATGAGTGTGACAAGCCTGATGGCCTCCACAGCCACATCATACTCCTTATCCAGCGTCATTGATACTATACGGTCCTGTCAAAACAGATGGAATTGAACAGGGAACAAACTGGGATGCATACGCAGAAATCTGAAAACCTAAGCAACACTCAGTCCTACTGTTTTAACAGCAGTGAGGATTGCTACTTTCATTCTTGCGGTTACCTTGAAGCGGTTAGTGAACAGCTCTAGTTTGGGGAACAGTTCTCGGTTTGTGTACAGGTTCTGCAGAGCCTTCAGGCACTTCAGACGCACCTCTCCTTGCTAAAAAAAAAAAAGAAGAAAACAAGAGAAAGAGATAAAAGTTAAAAACATCTCAGAGGAGAGCCGATTCTCGTGCGCTAAAGGCCGTTCATCTCGATCAAGTCAAATATCAAGTCAGTTGTGAGGGGGAGAAAAAAACAATTGGTGTTGTGACTGTGTGCTTACCCTATCGTGTAGCGTCCAACCAACATATTTCAGATAACTATCATTAAGAAAAGCATCGCTGTACATCTTCATCCACACTCCGATCTCCTCAATGCAGATGGCTCGGATTTCAGCAATTGCATCCCTAGAAAACAAAGCGTACAATCACCACCGCCATTATTATTAATAGAACTCTGAACTGCTAGGACAGACAAGATTCTACAAATATTGGTCAGGTCTGACTGTTAATTATTAACCCTATTAATGCTTGTGGTCACCATTATCATTAGGTCTGAAAGTGGGCTAACACTACAAGCATCGCTACAACCAACTGACATATCATCATCTTTAGAAATAAACATACACACCATAAATAAACATCAACAAGCACAAAGTGTACCTGTAGCGATGCACAAAGATTCCCTTGAAGATGGAGTTCATCATATTCTCTATTTCATCTTGGTTTTCCTGAAGCTGCAAAGAAATAAAGACCAAACATTTTGATACGTACTGCAATATCCCAACGAGATAAACAATGGTTACATTACATCGTTCCCAATTATTAACAAACATCTAAAAGGTCGCTTCAAATGTCTGCCAACCTCCTTCCTCTTCTGTAGCAGCAGTTCCAGCTTCTCATTGGCTCGTTTGCCGGCTATCTTGTTCCTCTCGGCCTCGTACTGCCTCTGGGTGTTGTCCTGGTGAATGCTCAGGTTCAGAGCCACGTTCACCAGCGCCGTCATCAGCTTCATCGCTATGCAGAGACCAAAATACACACGGTAAGAAAGACACACTCAAACGCTTCAGACTTTTTCTAAAAATAAAATAAATAAATAAATAATAATAATATGATTTAGATGTGACATTTACTATCTCTGGTAAAAGACCTGTACATACATTAAATTCAATTGTATAATGTCAAGTTTACAGCACAGGAATCACAGTGAATCTTCAATTTCTATTGTGACAAACCAAACTGCCAGATGCAAATAGGGGAGATCAAAAGCATGAAAGTGTTTATGAAATGTATTTTCCTCAAACTTTTCAAGTGACAGGTGGAATGTCTACTGATAACGCCATTTATAACATCTTTATTATCTTTATGGACACTTTGAACCTTGTGTAACAGTGGTGTGCAACTATACTACCAAATGTGTCATTGTTACTGTAAGAACTGCTGCCATACTCATAAAGCTGGTGTCACTACCTGCTAACGTGGAGGTGTGCCTGAAGGCTCGCACTTGAGAGTCGGACAGCCCGGTGAGGAGGGAGATCACCGTGTCCATCATGTACTCGTCGTAGATGATGCTGTACTGACACTGGCGGATCAACACGCTGATGAACTCGCAGAAGTTGTAGCGGAACTTCTTCCACAAAGGCCCCGGCATGGTGAGAGGATAGTCCCCGCTGTCCTGTTGATACAAACACAGAGAGTTTCAAAATGGTCTGGCTCAAGCCGCTGTTGCTTTCCTGCAGGTACTGAAGGTGACGGACTGACCCGTCGTTCACTTCAGCGTTCAATATCTCTTCTGATCAGACGGCAGGTAATCTCTATGAGCTTTAAGGGCTGTTCCTAACAGGGTCAGGGTTATAATTTAGTGTATAATTAAGTGACCATATCACGCGTGTCTTCAGGCAGTTGGATTATTTGCAGCCATGTGTATGTTTTGAGACACGTGTTCAGCAACATTCTGGCTGAATATCTGGTTAGGACTTTCTGGTTGAGTTTAAGAACACATTTTTTTCCAATGAAGCAGATCAGAAGCTCTTTTATCTGTTCAACCGCTGCTATTACTCTCGCTTCTGTCAAAAGATGTCTCGTGGTGAGAAGAGGAAAAAGAAAAAGTTAAAAATGAAGTGTCAGAGTGACTTTCTTCTTTTATTGTATTGTTGCACCCACCTAC
Organism: Nannoperca australis; assembly: GCA_036023655.1. Taxonomy (NCBI): domain Eukaryota; kingdom Metazoa; phylum Chordata; class Actinopteri; order Centrarchiformes; family Percichthyidae; genus Nannoperca; species Nannoperca australis. Next base: position 7,056 of record JAVQJD010100432.1, read on the forward strand.
ACCTAATTTTCAGCATTTTCTGTTTAGACTTTAATAACATTATTCGACTTACATTGAATCTAAAAAAAACTAAAACTTGTTTGAGATGTCGACAGAGACATGAAAGCATCAAATCTATTCGAAGCCTTAGTTGTCCCGTGGAGAATTATTCCTGCTACAACCTGAACCTGAGAAGAGCACACACTGTGCTCGCAGCTTCTTTACAAAGGCAACATGATGCTAATAAATCCTGACAACAATTTAACTCACCTCGTCAAACTCTTCAGTCATCTTGCGGATGATCTCTGCGTTCTGCATGTTCCTGAACATCTCAATCCTCACGGTGCCTGGTTACAGAACAGCAAGGGCAGGATTTATTCCAGTAGTTGTGTTAGTGACACATGCACACGTGCACTTCTCGTGGAGCTTCACTTGTCTTACCTTTGCAGCCTGAGCACTGGATGAAAAAATTGATGAGGTCCAGCAGGGCCAAGTCTCTGTCTTGTTTATACGACTCAATCCACTCGTCCACCACAGACTGTACAAACACACACACACACACACACACACACACACACACAACAGTGAGATTTTTAAACATCTTCTCTTTTAGAAAACATATTCTACAAAGTCTAAGCCGATTCACAGGAGAGAAAACTTCAAACATTAGGAGCAGAGGGGCTCACACAAAACTGGAAAATGGATTGCAAAGCAGGTTTTGTTGGAAGAAAACTCTCAAACAATTAGGATCATGCGTTTATTTAATTTAGATTTTTTAATTCACCCACCTGCATGGCACTCTTGCCCAGTTTGACCACTTCGAACAGAGTGACGGGCTCCCCGCCGTCTCCATTGTGTTGAGCCACACCGTTGGCTTTCCCTCGCCCTCTTGCCACACCCACAGCCTTCTCCGCCGGTGACTTCCGAGGCTTCTTATTGGACGTCTGTGGGGACAGAGATGTGAGCAACGCAGGGAGGAAAACAAAGAACCCAAACACTGATATTCGCACAAGAAACGGAAATATACACATTCAGGTACACGTAAACAAATACATACATCCACCGGGGATTATAACAGCCACACACAAAGTCTGACTGTTAACCAGGCTTTTCTCACTAATGTCCTCTTTCTTAACAAAGACTCGTACCAGGGCTTGTTTTCCAGGCCTCCCTCTCTTCTTCTTGCCTTTCACCTCCGTCTCTTCCATCTCACTCATGCTCATACTTAAGCCCACCGCGTCTGTTGCCCCAGACTCGTTGGATGAGTCCCTGAGAGAGCAAAACACATGTGACTCGTCTGCATTCAGAATCTCTTCGCTCGCCCAGAGCCATGTGAATCGTTCAGTTCACAAAATGACAAAAGCGAAACTGTACGGATGAAAAACACATTGTTGTAAAGATTGTATGTTTTTGAGATGTTCCCAAGTTGGGTTACCAGCAACATCCACACAAAAATAACATCTATATACAGTTAAAAGGTACAAAGAGCCCCATTTTTTTTTATGCAATACATCTTTTTTTTTTTCACATTACTGTTAATACATGACATTTTCTCTGTCTGTCAGTTGTGTGTTTGACTCACTGTAGGACGGGGAGCTCCGAGGTGATCATCCTGGTTAGTGGGGATGGCCGTGAGGTGTTTTGACTCTGTTTATGTGCGTCTTCAGGACTGAGTGTGTTTCAGATCCAAAGATGGAGGCACAGGATAGCAGGTCAGTTGGGGGAAAGCTCAGGAGAGGGCAGGGAGGAGAGGCTCCGGTACGGACTGCGCTCAACTTGCTGGCACTTAACTCTCTTCAGTGCCTGGAAAACAAACACAGACACATACAGAGATGAAAAACATACAAAAAAGCTCAAACTGAACTGAACGATATGTGCTCTGTTTGAGCTACACTTAATGAAACAGTTGAGCAACACAAACCTGATTTGGGTATTAAACAGAAGCAGTCACGGTTTTAATGAGAGAATGAAGAGATTGCATCAAATCAGTGAGGATTTATAACATAAAGCTGGGAAAAATAACTCCTCTAAATGTTTTTTTAACATTAGTTACCATCTGCCGGTTGATATGATGTGTGAGTGTCACATTTGTAAAATGTCAGCGAGAGAGAGAGTTCAATCTTCCACTCTGGTCAATAAGGCTGAGGAGGTGGAAATGGGGAGAGGAGGACACCAACTGGCCGCTTTGAGAACTACAACAGCAAAATATTGTGGGCCGTGCAGCGAGGATTTGTACACAGGAGAGCTGATGTTAAACAACTTCAGAAAACTGAAAACTGTTAGAAATTTACCATAACACATTAATTAAGTAAGCTTCCTTTATAAAAGTAAGAGTAAGCTCAGCTTGAAGTGTGACATTCTATTTTAAACGTTGTGAAAGTAGAATTATACAGAAGGCAGAGAGGTGCAGTGGCTTATTCAAAGCCTTGCCCACTGGTTAAAAAAACTAAAAAGTGAAACATAGTCTTTGTTAGACTAAGGCTGGAGAGATATATCATTTCCAGAAATCCCTTCCTGAGTTGTGAAAATTCCCAGGTGCCACAAATTATGCAAACTCAAAATCTCAAAATGCCTTGCAGGCACAGCTAAAGAGCGAGGGTACAGTCTCATTCAGAAGACTGGCAGCTAAGTTAATTATAGCGTTAGTTATTAGCCTGTTCATATGCTAATGAGAGCAAAGAGCAAAGGAGGAGCAATGACGCTCTTAACCACAAGAGGCAGTATGATCCACAAAGTCCTCTGCCCAAAGTCCATCTCCAAACGGCTTAATTGAGTTTTAACTGGGGGAAGTGGGCTTAGAAAAATACATTTAGCACTCATTTAACTCGCAGCTCACTCCCTGTCCAGTTCTGTTGGCCTACAAAGTGTTTTAAGAGTGCATTTCCCCCAGAGTGTGTGTGAGTGTATACGTGTGTGTTTGAAAGTAGGCCTGGGCAACAGTAGGGGGCAGGCTAAGAGAGTGTGTATTTAAATACAGTATTCCAACACAGTGATTGTACTGAGGAACAGCACAAGCAGGAGAGACCTTGTTTCACCACACACACACACACACACACACACACACACACACACACACATCTCTGCCTGACTGTGTGAGAACAGCCATCAAGACTGTGAGAAAGAGACTGCAGGTGAACACGGGATATCCATCATTTCTACGGAGTCTATTTTGAAAGTCAGTAATCCTGTTTGGTGTCTGGCTGGTTGTAATAATGTTTAATAAAATCCAAAGTTGGCCTTTTTACGGTTTTCAAGCTCAAAAAACTTCAAGAGGCCGGGCAGAGCCCACAGAGACGGGTGGGTGTTAATGTCTTGCGTGCACATAAGCTTCCGATTGATTCTGGCACTTGATATTCCTGCTGCATGGACGTTAAACCAACAAAAGGATAGAGATGCCTGATTCTGCTGACATGGCTGCACGTATAAAAGGTGAGGGAAATAATCCTGGCCGTCTGTGGAACGGAATTCCAAAACCTGCATGGACAAGGCAGAAATGTTAACTTGCACACTGCCACAACAAAGAGGACGAGTCCACAAAAAATATCTATGTATGTTACCCGAAGGTGTTTTTTCTGCTCACATAAGCTCCACGTCAGCAGCATTAGACATTATTTAAGATATTTAACAACAAGAATTTGGGGCCGTCACGTACTGGGTGCTTATATATTTCATCAACGTAGATGTAAAATGCTTCGCTTCAAGGTTGTGTTCGTACTGAAGCACATGCTGTGTGCAAAGCTTTTTTAAAATGTGTAAAAATGAAGAACAAGCTGTAATTTATTACTGAAAAAAATGGAAAAGAAAGTAAAACAATCATTACCCTTTCACAAAATACTACGTATGAAACGACTGCTTTTATTTCTGCGCAAACACTACAATATGTGACATTTATCAGTCTATATGACCATTAATTTAGATAACAGATATTCCACCTGCACAATTGAGCCCACGGTAGTCACGTTCATGCTAAAAATGATGTCATAATTGTAATGTACCGGCAAAAACAGTACATACACAGTTAGCCTGGGAGAGACTCATCTCCCTTATCCTGGCTGCGTTTTATTCTACAAAGTCTCCCCACTAAGGCCAGGGAGATACAGTGCAAACAAACTGAAGAACTTGAATTGGGACACAGGGATGTGATCTGAACAAACAAACAAAACACCCTCCAGTGAAGGTAAACAACGTGGAGACAGGGACGCCTACGAAACGCCTCAAGGTCTGAACACATTCCTGTCAAAAAACAGAAAGAAATATTATACATTATACCTTCCCCTTGCTGTTGGCTGTAATTGACAGGACAAGGACCTCGTTCGACCTCATTTAGTCTGGTCTTATCAACTTGAGTGATTTTAATTGGTGGATTAATCCCACTAAAAGTCTCCACGTCATTTAGAGGGGCAGCTGTTGAATGATTGATGAAGATGCAAATCACCGCGCAGTGAACTGACATTGCTCCTCCAATCGTTGACACTTGAGAATGCTAATTAGCGCTACTTTATTACTAATTAACAATCAGAATCACAAAATGTTGCAAGTAACCAGATTAATGCCACAGAAGACTGACGGAGCACCAAACAGAGAAGGCCGGAAAGCTCTTATTATTATCACCACTGTCCCACCTGCTAACTCCACCTCCACCCCCACCCCATCATCCATCTGTACTTCAGACTGTTTCATCTCAGCTTTTTTTTTTTTTTTTTACCCCAACATGCCTTTGCCCCTTTCATCGTCAGATTATCTCATTTGAATCTTGTGTCGGGTTTTTTTCTCAATCCTGAGCAAGGAACAGGAAAAGTGTGTGTGTGTGTGTGTGTGTAAGCTGGGAGCCTGCCTGACCCGTTATTGACCAACAACTAAATAATCCTCGGTGCACATTGGCTTTCCTCGTTTTCTCGACACACTGGCACTCTCTCTCTCTGGCTTTCTCACACACACAGATTGTAGCAGCTTCAACGCGAGGGTATGAATAATTTGCAGAGACTCTCATGAACTGCTCCTCAATGTTGTGGGACGGGACAGAAGCTGCCAGCCGCGTTCACTTTGCACCTCTCTGGCCCTTCCTCAGCTCAATCCCAATCCCTCTAATGGCATGAACACAAAAACTCAACAAAATGAGAAAAAAAAATAAAAAAACTTTACGGTCTTCTGATCCACTATATGCAAATAAGGACATTTTTTCAGCACTTTTTTTTTTGCATGCAGACCTGTTTTAAATATTTCAACTTGTGGGTAAAAAGATGTGCAAACCTCTAAAATGTCATTAGCGGTTTGCACAGCATATTGCAAAATAGCGCAGCATGGATGTCCCAAATGCTTTAAAATACAGCATTAAAGAATGAAGAAAAGTAAGACAAGTTACGGGGCTTGGGTGCCGAGTAACACTTTGTACACACAGTCACTCGCAGCCCTGCCAGTAGAGGAGTTTAATTGTGGCAGCAGGAGTGCAGACAGCTGGACGGCAGGGAGCTGGTTGGAGGGCATGCCTCTCTACTTGAAGCATTTCGAAACATTTGCCGTGACAGTCGGACTATGTTTGCGTCTCTACATGTCAAGGGGTGTCAGACGGGATCAGGCTGGAGCTTGATCTCTAATTAAGAAAACTTCACCGGGGCTGAACCTAAAATTCCCTAAATTAATTAAATGAATTACAGCCCAGTTAGAATAATAAAACTTCATGTAGCCGCTTCGAACAGAAAGATCGGGCCAACGGAAATCTTGTCTGGTTAATGGGGACTATTAGGAGCTAATAGCCATTTATAAAGACTTTTCTATTTGGAACAAATAATGTTGCTGTGTTGTTTTGCTTTGATGCAGAGGTGTTGGTGAGCTTCAAAAGAACAGCAATAACTTTTATACTGTTGTGAGACGTGCTCTTTTAAGTCTGCTTTGATTCTGCGCGTCTGTACATGCAAACATGTCAAGGCTGTTGAGTTTTATTCCAATTTCATACACAAAAATACACAAAACATTTGTCTAGCACTTCTAAGTGATAAGATATTCAGCATGTAATTGTAGCCACTCATGCTTAAACATGCAGTTATACGTGCTGCTTCAGAGACACCCCCCCCCCATGTTAACTATCTCCAGTCTGCTGAGTCACTGTGTGTGTGTGTGTGTGTGTGTGTGTGTGTACTTAAGAGAGTGCGAGACAGGGAGACAACGAGCGAGCATCTGAGAACCACTTAACATGCATGACATGTTCTCAAGGAGGCAGGCCGGCGTTGCTATAGCAACTAGTGTGGGTCATAAGCCTGGCGGTGACGGCATATTTGATTGGCTGAGTGGAGACAGGAGGGACCACGGCGAGGGGGGGGGACATAACGGGACCAGTCACAGATCCAATCAGTGCTTTGTGAAAACTGACTAACTGACTCCACCGGTGCTGGAGAAAGTTATTTTCAGATTACTTTCTCTCTCCCTAAAACAATTCTGTTGGCTGTCCACACACATTTGTCACATAGCTATCTGAAGTAAAGCCTGGTGTTTCCTTCCATTCGATCCCATTAATATCGCTAAAACTTTACAACAAATCTTAACCTCCAAACAGTGTAGTAACGCAATCCACAGAGGGGATTTACGGGTCAAAGTCTAAAACAAAAGCATGAATACCTACAATATAGGAAGCGGTCCCTTACAATGTTAAAGTCCCAGCTAAACGGCAAAACAGTTAACTTGACGACATCATCAGCCAAGGCCCTGCGCTGGCCAATCAAAGGCGTGCAAGCGCACATTCCTAGTTAATTACTTTGTCACGTAAACAGTGTGAACCGCTGTGCAGTGTCTTGGTGTCTGATAAGCCTTCAAACTCACGGATGCTGCAAAGCCACTTCCAGTGCAGAGTGTCACTATTAAGGAGTGGAGTGAAGAAACAGGATTACTTTGGCTGTAGAACAACTGCATGGCAATAGACCTGTTTTGTAGTATCTAGACACATTTGCTGGTTGTGTTTTATGTTAGCAGGCAAAACAAACATTCACCAGGCTCCATCACTTAGCTAATGTTAGCGTGCAAACAGATTTACGTGGCGGTACAATGACTGCACGACACAACCTGCTAGTGCTACGACACTTAACGGCTGAAATTCGGCTCAAAGTAAAACATTTATTCCAGTGCCGCAGGCTTCCACGGTGATGCAGCCGAACGCCTTGACAGAAAAGCATCAATCTGGTTTCACAAAGAACCTCTCACCAAAGCGCTCATGGTCACTTCACGCCCTTCAACTGTGAAAGAGATTTTTTTCTTTTTGGGTCGTGAATAGTGTAGAATAATCCCACTTTATCATTTCATAGTACAAACTCCTCCTGTCTTAAGGCAAAAATAAAAACAGCAATCTCGCACAGGAAATATACCAATTAGCAAATTGACACTAGAGAGGTCCCTAAACTATTAAACGCATCTTAACTGCTCTGCACTAAAAGAACAGCTACACCATTGTGGCAACAAGGGAGATGGTCACAGGGTAGCGTCCAGCTCATTATTTTGTGTTATTTCACTGATCCCCGAAGGAAACTTCTCTCCCTCCTCCTTCCACGGGGAGAGCAGAGAGCACAGCGTCAATCGCACTACAGTGCCACTGAGGCTGGTAATGATTCAGTATCACTTGTAAGGATGGCACTTCAGCAAGGTGGATGCCAGCAGCCAGGGAGGCTCAACACTTTAACTCCCTTTATATAAATGTTTTCAGTATTGAAATATGACATGACAACATGTTAACACTGAATTGCACTTGGTATTGTAAAACTGTCCCCTTTAATTATATTGAGCTTTTAAAGCGCCACAAAGAGGATTTAACAAGTGATAACAATAAGGTGATGACTGCAAAAACAGCTGGTCTTGCAAATATCACACACACACACACACACACACACACACACACACACACACACACACACACACACACACACACACACACACACACACACACACACACACACACAC
>JAVQJD010100442.1:0-10660 GCA_036023655.1 Nannoperca australis
GGCAAGATGTGATTTAGTGGACCATAACACACACACACATACACACACACACACACACACACACACACACACACAATGTATGCACGTATACTTACATGAGGAAAGACACACACACACACACGAAGGTAAGGAACACAATTACAACACACAGGTACATGTAGAACGTAGTGTGTGAGCACACACACGTGATGACACCATCTCCTTCTTAAATCTTCCATTTGATTGCTTAAGTTAGAAAACACAGGTCACCACACACACACACACACACACACACACACACACACAAACACATTCACACAGTTCATTTCATTTGTAATACCTTGTTCATCTGATGGCATATTTGATCTCTTCCCCTGATTTTATGGCTTACAGAGCTCTCAGCAGCAGCATGCCTGAGTGATCACTTATCACCTGGGACAGTGATTTAGAAGGTCTATCACTAGGTGCTATGCACACACACACACACACACACACACAAACACACACACACCTACCTGTTCGTATACTAAAGCAGGTTGTCAATAACAAGGCTGGAATTATTTGGGGGGAGGGCTGTTCACATTTTTAGAGACCTTCCGACCTTACACACACACACACACTCTCTCTCTCTCTCTCTCTCTCTCTCTCTCTCTCTCTCTCACACACACTGCTGCTACTGTGTCCTCAGGATAAGGACCTAAGCATTTCAGGGGAGACTGATGAAACGTAAAAAATAAGATAGAAAAACACATATGGCCTCTGTGGAGATGCTCGGCAGGAAAAGAGGAAGAATGACAAAAAAAGACAGCGAGGTGATGCGGCAAATCAAAACGTCAAAACGTATCAATTACTGGATGTGGTAATCACCCTGAGTGTTTAGATGCCCTAATAATCTTACAGTTTCAATATTTGTAGTTTTCATTGCAGCTCTGTAATTTGGTACAAGCCTCTCTTAGCCAATATTGGCTGCTTGATCAATCCTTCCATTTGCCATTTTGTCAAGCTCTTTGTTAATCTGCCCTGCCCTGTTCCCCTGGAATACAGCTGTACATTATTAAAAAGGTTTTCTTTCTGTCATCCTATCATAGTCTCAGTGCCGCCCATGATGATACTGTTGTAGTTGTTGCATGATGAAAACCAAAACCCAACTGTTTTCTGGCACTACCTGCAGCTCATAAATGGGTTCTGGCATGAAAATGCTGTGTGGAGAATGATGGGGCCATTCAGAATAATCAGAGGCGGCATGATTTCCATCTGGGACAACAGGTGAACACAATTAACTATCTGGCTGGATGGAAAACCAGAGGCACACCGAGCAACAGATCACAGAGGAATCCTGCTCTGGCAAGTTCCAATGCTACAAATCACACTGACTTCGTACGTGACAATAGAATCAGTTTTATTAAAGTACATACATCACTGCTGGGGAGACCCAACGTCACCTTTAGATATACTGTGTTTTGTGGAAAGGTCCTCCCGTCTTCATGAGGTGAATCACTGGTTTGAGTAAAAACAATAGTTTAGGTTAAATGTCTCTTTAATCTAGAAAATGAAATGATTTCACTTTGATTTAGATCACAGTTTCAGCTGCAGTTTGTAATGCGGCAGCCTTTGTCTTGTTGTGGGTAAGTTCTGTTCTTTTCTATAGCGGCACATTGTCAGCGTTTTTGCAAACCGTACATCAGTTCAGGAACATTTTGAGGTCAGGTTCATAAATGGTTCACTGGTTTTTTAATCAGTGGAGTTTGTTGTGGGGCAATAGACCTTTTTTTCACAGCAGACATGTTGGCATGTCATAACAGGAAAAGCACAGGTGTAATTGATAACATAAAAAACAACTGCATTTAATTTAGGTGAGCTAGTTCCAGGGTCCTGGTATTGTGCATACTAGAACTGAACTCAAATAAGAACCTGGAGGTAATAAAGATATAATATTCCAGATTGGTTCGTCCTTATTCTTTAAATTTATTTTCATTACATTGGTTTCCCTTGTACTACAGGTAGCCTATGTATATATGTATGTACTGTAGTGATACACTGTTAGTGCAAAAAAGTAGGCTTTAAATGAGGCTGTATGTTGCAGGCCATAATATAACGGAAACACAATAATAAAACAAACTAGTAGAGGTTTTAGCTTTGGGCTAAGAACAAGTCCATATACATAGATGCTAGTCATAACCCATGAATCATTGCCTTTGTTGGAAATATTATCCCATCATGTTTGAGAAAGAGGGGAGCAGGAGTTATATAGTCAGAGCGAGAAATACATTTAAAGCCCTGAGTGTGTGGGAGCCATTAGCCATAGAGCCATGTTATTATGTGCCTGTCACCTCAATGATAAGTGGAGCTATTGTGGGCAGCACGGCACAGTATATCTGGTATTTATACAGAACTATTAGAGTAAAGGCAGAACATCAGGATTTTTTCCAAGAATTGTATTGTTAAAGCCTTTTCATTGTAGGTCTAAGTGATCTGTTCACTGCGTCTATAAAAACCAGTTGACAGTTTCCCTAAAAACACAGTCACCACAGGTCTCCATACAGTAGAAAAAAAAAAGTACATTTGCTATTTTCTTAGGTCAATTATGGTGATATGTGCCTGGCCTGTCCAAGCCAATAAGCCCTGTGTGATATATAATAGGCATCAGCTGTCGGTAGATAAACAGTTTTTACTTCAAATGAATCCACTTTCTAGGTGACTGTGGAAGATATAGCTTATTTATTGTATAATGCTGTTTATTGACAAAAAGTTTTATGCTTCAAGGGAATTAAAAAACTTCAAGGAGAAATTTCAAAAAGTTTGATGTTCCCATTGTACTCTCATGGGTCAATATATCTTAATTTGCATAAAAATATGCTTTCCGCCAGGCATGTCAAATAATAATGTGTCAACTTTTGAGCATTTATTGTACTTTGTGATTAAAGATTCTGCCTCTGAATGGTGGCAAAACTGAAAAATGTATGTCAAAATCTGTACTCAGTATGACTAATGTGCAATGTACAGCCGTTCTACCATTTCAATGTCAGCATCTCATTTGGTCAGACCGGGACATTTTGAGTGGTTATTAAGCATGACAGCTGTGGAAAAAAGTGCAGTAATTCTGCTAGATGAAGTCCTTTGCTCTGTTTCTGTGTGCCAGTATTTCTTTGTCTGCATATATCAACTTTGTTCTGTTTAAGTATGTGTGTGTGTGCATGCATGGGAATATGTGTGAGCTCACTATTGCTAATGAGTGTATTCTGGTCAGACCAGAGGAAAAGATGTTCAGTATAATTATACATGAAATCCGAATCAGCTGTCACGCTCCACTGATGGTCGGCAAAGACGATAAGATGATAATCAAATGAGCAGTGCAGGAAAAAGGATTTGATTGGCATTAAAAATGGCAGAGGCATGCTGTATGAGGTTGGACACGGAGGGGTAGGGACAGTGAATACAAAGAGTGTGTTTAAAGAAAAGTACTCATTTTTAGCGACATTAGCGGCATGGCACAAGGTATGGTAATGGAAGTTTGTCCCCCACTTTGGCCCAGACTGAAATATCTCAACAACTATAGTTTGGATTTCCATGAAATTATGTAAGGATATTCATGTTCCCCAGAGGATAGTCCCTACTGACTTTGGTGATCCTTGGACTTTCCCACTAGTGCTATCATGAGGTTGGTATTAGCGGTTTTGAGTTAAATTTGATATCTCAGGATGAATTATAACAACGTCGGTGTTCTCTTCACTTTTCATCGAGCCCCATCATCAGATCAAAATTTCAGCTTGTCCGATTATTTGGTTTATAACATATCACCTGTACTTTGCGTTTAGTGTCAGTTAGCAAAATTTTGCACACTATCTAAGCTAAGATGTAGAAAATGGTAAAGAATTATACAGTACCTGCATGTTAGCATCGTTATAGTGAGCATCATAGCATACTGGTGCAAGCATTAAGTACAGCCTCACAGAGTCACTAGCATGGCTGTAGACTCTTAATCTACAGTGTGTCATACATCTAGCAGCCCTTTTTCAGTGGTTATTTTATTTTATTGTGTTTATACTTATATTTTAGCAGATTTATCCATACAGCAAAATAACACTCATGATGTGATTAATACAAGTACACTAACACATGTTGTTAGACAATAGAACTTATCGATCAGTTCTACTGCTTTGGTTATTGTTTAAAAATGGGATTTTGTATTGTTATTCTCTGGAACTGCTGTTGCAGATGTTTCAGAGCAATCATGCCTGTAGGTGTGCATGGAGCGGAGTTTAATCTTGATATATTGCAGATACATAAACTGTGAAATATTCCTTTTCCCACTTCCACATTATTGCCTTTACAGTTTTCAAGGAGAGGAACAATGCAGTGAGAGAGGGATGAGGACTGAACTCTTTACGTCAACTTTTCCACAGACTATTCCAGGGTTTTTGTAGCATTTCCTCTTCACAAAATAATACACAAGATGTGCCTGGGAAGCTATATGCTTTATTAGCCTTATGTCTGCTCGTTAAAGCCATAAATGAAAAGGACACCATGCTGCAGTTTATGATAATCCATTGCTTTAATTAATCAAAACAACCATAAATATAAACCATAAAGAAGATCACTTAATCAGCATGTGAAGGTGTTACATGCTCAGCTGGTAGCTAATGTGTGACCGTGTGTGTGTTATTGACTACAGGAAATTAACAGATTAGTTAAACCAGTTAACTGCGTCCAGACCTTTGCTTGCAACACACTGAGGCATGATGCAACAACAAAAATCCTTAATTTGATGGGAGTGACGTAACTGCATCACCTGAGGTTGTAAACCAAGTCTATTGGCTGTGAAAAATGTTTGTATGCAACATAGACGTTTCCCTCCAGCAATGATCTTCTGGACAGGATTAAGCTCTGGATTAAGTGATGTACTCTCTGATGCTGCATTTAAAAAAAGTATGTTCTTTGTTCTTAATGTTTTGAGATTATTATTTGCATAAGGAACATGTTGTGAGGCTTTGTTCTCTCTTGCTGTCTCTCTCTCCTTTTCACCCACACACACACACACACTCTGTTCTGCTTGGCAAATGCGGAATTGTGACAAAAAAAAGATTTGAGGATTAGGATTAGGTTGATCTTGGCTCGGTGCATGGATTGCAGATTTGCCAGGCAGGCACATGTTAAATGCAGGGTGACTGACACCAGAACAGTTCATACAGTAGCTTTACACAGACACAAGGCTGAGAAACCTAAATGATCTAGGGTCTAGGTTAAAACAGTGTGCTTTAAGAGGATTAGCATAAAGTTAATTAGTATATGGGTAATTAGCATAATTAGCTTTTTCTATGGTGGCTGAACGACGTTCTTGTGACCCGTCCATTATATAACCTGCTGTTGGTTTCCTTTGTGCACAGCCAAACTTCTCTGGCAGGAAAATCACTGAAACATTGCCAGAACAAGATTTGCCTGAAACTATGCCGTCAAGTGTCAACAGGATAAGACCATATGAGGGTTTGGATTTGACATTCATAATTCATATATATGAAAATATATCACAAGGCATAGAGTGGGTGATTTTGGGGGTGATCTCTGTAACCCACCGAGAATTAATATCCAACTCTGATACTTGACACAATTCTTTGCTCATTTTCTTTTTTGCACATAGATTATATGAGAATGTATGGACTTGTGCCTCCGTCATCAGCACCCCCACAGGCAGCTATTTCCTGCAAACGAGCTGTGACAAACCCTCTGTAACTCATTGCTGCCTGGCCGGCGTGACATGGCAGAAAGAAAAGGTAAACCATTGGCTGCATGGTGAAAAAGACTTATGTGCTCTGCGGGGTTCCCCTTGTGTCTCTACATGCCTCTCTCGGGCAACATCATCAGCAACTAAAATATCAGTAACCATAGATACGCTAATGGTGCACAACTTCTCCCTTTACTTATAGCAAAGCAGTAAACTGCTGCTAACACACATTAACAGGATATTATGGGACTATTATACAGCGCCTGAAGTAAGTAAACTTTGTAAAGATTTCGTTTTTGTATTTGTTAATACTGCTACACGTGTCACATGTTATATTTACGCACAAAGAATTTAATTAATGAAACAAGACACTGGTGGAAAGATTTCTTTATTTTTTAAGATGATGGAGGGAGATTTTTGGCAGGAGCTGTGTGTAAATATTTGTTTGTCTGGAGGCTGATGGAGTTCAGAAGTGACTTGAAAAGTTTTACAGATAAAGTTCAGTTAAAATTGACTTGATATCAGTAGCTGCTGGTCTCCTGCCAGCACATACCACCATGAAACTAGAGACGTCTGAGTAGTGCTGACCTTCACAACTTTAACCTCTTCTGGCCTCTGTGTCTATGGACGTCGTTGAAATTGACATCTTGCATGTATTGTGCTGTAGTAAATCCGCATTCATCTATTTCTGTCTCTTATTGTGTTACAGTGTGGGACATCTTGTCATTATCATGCTGTAATGAACAAGGTGATAGAGCAGCACAATTGCTCCCAGGTCTCTTTATCTCAATCTGGCAACAAGGAAGAGCAACAAGGTCAATGTGAAAGAAAAGACTACTAACAGTAGTAGAAGAGAAAAGAAATGAAGAAGAAGAAAACAGCAGTAAGGAAACTGTGCGTGTCTCTTTTAGAAAAGTGCGTCTCTAGTTAAAGACAAATTACATTTAGTGGAACTAGGCTAGTATGTATGACTTTATAGAATAGCCCTACATTCTTGTCCTTGTTCTGATTATCACGAGTGCCGACATCATATGAACTATTTCTGTAACACTAAAACTCTGTCTATATTCATTTGAGATAGACTTGGCTCGTGTACGTACCTGAAATGTACACCTGAGTTGTAACTGCTCAAAGTGTCCAATAGTGTTTGTTGTTGGTAATAATGTTTCATGGCTTGTTGATGGCAGAAAAGTCTCCATTTGCATGTCAGTTGTTTAAAATGATATATGGGCTTAACTTATACAGCACGTTTTAACCTTAACAGCACTCAAAGCGCTTTACAGATGTGTCATTCACCCATTCACACACCAGTGGAAGGCACCGGCCTCAGTGTCTTGCCCAAAGACACTTTGATATGTGGACAGGTTGTGCTGTTGATCAAATCGCCACCTCTGGGATTAATGGAGAATCCACTCCACCTCATGAGCCCCCGCTGCCTGGAGCATTTAGCATTTGCCGTCATCGGAGGTGACATACAGATAAATGAACAGGCAGAGGTTCAGTGGCTTGATCAGAGATGCTATATACTATACTATAGTTTCTGCTGGAATTGAGCACGCTAATCCTTGGTTACAGGAATGTCTTTCTAACCTCTAGGCTACATTACATCCTTGCCAAAGGTTTAATTGAATTCATTTATTATACTATAAAGTTCCTACTTCAAATTTCCTGCTGAGCTATGCGTTTTGTGTGGATTCTCAGTGTGTTGGGCAGTTCCAGCAACCCAGATTACATTGTAATTCATTTCAGTGTGAATGTTTTCCTTTATATTCTGTTTGGTCACTTATATGTATATGCCTCCTACCAATGCAACCCCATTCCTACTTGTACTCTTTCGTCCCTGTCTTTCCTGTAGTTTGTGTTTAGTTGGCAGAATGACAGAATTGTGGGCTTCTGCTGTTGGTACTGATTTTGTTGTCTTCATTGTGAGGATTTTGTGTTCATGTGCTGTGTGATTCACAGAGGAAGCAGAACAAATCTAGCTGTCTATGATTAGACCACGACACTACCCGTAGGGCTCAATATCCCTGCACAGTGAGAATAACACTGGAGAGGCTGCACGCTCTGTTTGTGTGTGTGTTGTACTCTTATTCTTGTGGTAACAACGTTGCCTTACTGAAAGACATGCAACAGCCCTGTTTCATGGTCTTAGCTTCTCTTAGGGAAGTTTAGGATAGGATTCCTTTTTTTTATGTATCATAGACTCTCAAAATATGATAGCAAACTGCAGACAAACCTGGCATCTGGGTTTACTGTTCATACCATCTTTGCAGACGTTTGATTCCAGATAAAATGTATTTAGGCAACGGGATGGAGCCTTTTCGAGGAACCTGATCAAAGATTGCCACCAAGATACACACAAGAAGATGAAACAATCTGATTTTGTATTTTAAGAGAGTGATTCTGGGACTTTACTACCATTACTACCATTGCTAAGAGACTAACTAACAACAACAGAGCTAAACACGGAGTGAGTACTGGAGTTACAGTTGCCAGGTGGCCAGATATACGACTCTAAATGAATGAATGAATTTTGTGTAAATGGACAGAAGTTTGCTAACACATTCCACATAACATTATAAGGTGATGATATTTCAGTCTGAATATTACTTCAAATGTTCGCTGTGATGACAGGAGCTCAGATTAGAGTAACAGTCAGCACACACTGACGAAACAGACACACTTATTTTAATCAATACAGCTGTCTACACAGGCCGCACAATGGCTTGCATTCCACCTACGCGTCACGCACATAACCGTGAGCTTCTTTTTAGGCTGGAAGTCTTTGGTGTAACAACAATAATTGTGTATTGATCCGTAGGTGGAGCCAAAACATGGGTGATCACACAGCAATGTAGTCACTGACGGAGGACTGAGGCTGCTGCTGCTGATGCACTTCTTTCACTACACAGGTAGTGTGGGTAGGGTGCTGGTATTTGTTGAAAGTCAGCAGGTGTTTTGCAATGACCATGCACACACACACACACACACACACACACACACACACACACACACACACACACAACAGCAAGTGAATAGCAAAGCTGCCTATAGCTGACTGATGACTCTGTCTTTGAAAATCATTCTTTTTGTTTCAATTAAAATAAAATGGAACCATCTGACTGAGCTCATCCCTCTTTGTATGGCTCCCTTTCTGTCTCTCTTCCCATTTTGTCTTCCTCTCCCTCTGTCTGTCCATCATCATCTTCCTCACCTCACTCCATCATTCAGTTTCTTCCTACAGGACCATTTTTATCTCGGTCTTACTTGTCTTCACTTTCTTGCCTTCCTTTCTGTTATTACTCCTTTATTATGCTCCGTCACCTCTTCACTCACATTTCTTTCTTTCACTGACTTCCTTCCCGTTTTCCATCTCACTGTCAAGATCCTCCTTCACTCATTTCTCGTTGTTCTTTGATTTTGCATCTCTTCCTTTTCTTCTCTTGCTCCCTCTGTCTCATCTTCTCTCACTAGTTTCCTCTCTTTTCCTTTTTACTCCATCCCTCCTCCCCTCCATTCATCCTTCTCTTCGAGAGAGTAAACAGGCCCATCTATCACCTACCTGGCTGCTTATGGATGCAGGGATCTGGAGCTAAACTTTTTGTTTTTATGTTTTTCTCTCACCATTTTCACAGTCATTTGTCTAAAATCTTGACAACTCAGCCACAAAGCTGCGACACACCTGCTGTTCGCTTAATGACATCAAGGGGCTTTAAATGCCTGCTTGTTCAATTTGTGCAAGACTGACAGCTTGGACACCAAAATGAAAGCAATAAAACAGAACCGATTAATGCCCGCAGAAATGAGACAATGCAACAGATACAATATCACTAGCAAATAATGGAAGTGGGAATTTGTGGCTGGAAAATATTTGAATTGTGTTTTGTGTTGTCATCCAGATAGTTATTTAATTAATAGCTGCCAATCTTTCCACACAATCACACCGTGGAGAACATTCAACCAATCTTTGAATTTGACAAAAACAACCTGAAATGCAAATACAAACCTCACAATCTTATTCCATCACAGTTGGTGGAAGACAAAAGATTACTGTCCCCACAATCCAACCCACTATCCTTAGGAATTACAACACATCCCTATTGGACAATTATGTACTTCCACTGGAGATACCATGTTTGTGGTTTAACTTAAACCTGCTGTACAATGTGTTGAAGTGAGGGTTACGGTCTATATATATATATATATATATATATATAAAAAAATAAATATAAAAAAAATTCCCCTCTCACCCCTGCGAGCGGTCTATTCCTCTCTAAGCTCGGGTCCTCTACCAGAGGCCTGGGAGCTTGAGGGTATATATATATATATATATATATATATATATTTACTTATGCAGGTTTTCTTGTCACAGCTGTATCTCGCCGACATAGTTAAGTTACCGTGTCTCTCTCTGCCACATTATGGTGCACACTGAGTGAAATACAGACCATGGTTTACCATTCCTGAGATTGCTGAATCAATCTTGCGTATGTGAGGCACAAGCAGCTCTACCACTCAGGTGTATTATACTCTGTCAGCGTTCAGCAAAAACAAACTTTTCATTGGATTTTCTGTTGAGCTTGGTGAAGCTGTGGTTGTCCGGGACTCATCTGGCTCAAACATACACTTTATAGCTTTGGGGTTTCTCTATTAAATTGTGTGTGTGTGTGTGTGTGTGTCTGTGTGTCTATGCCATGTTTGTTCATTGCCAAAGCAGTACAAGCCACATGAACTTGTTGATTTTTGCCATTTAATGAAAAGCCCATACTGTCCTACTGTTTGGACTTCTGTGAGAAGAGTCAGAGCAACAACAATGCTATAACCCAAGAGCAGAGGTGAGGAGACACGGATGCGATCTAAAGGGTGTTTATTTCAAGATGAGGCTGGGGACGAGGCTGGCAGCAGAAAACCAGGACGAGGCTGGGACTGGTGGCTGACCAAACCAGAGACCAAGGCAGGGAA
>JAVQJD010100447.1:0-13644 GCA_036023655.1 Nannoperca australis
GTGTGTGTGTGTGTGTGTGTGTGTGTGTGTGTTGCTGATAGCCCAGATGAGTCGGTTTGATTTGAATAAACGTATGTTATCGGCTCTGAAGATAACCAGCAAAGGCGATCCCCGCGTCCGTTACTGCGTGTCGGCTCGGGCTTGACAGGGAGACGGCAGGTTGTGCTCGCGTTGCTCTGCTGCAGTCAAACAATAACGTGAGGCCGAACTACAGACGCGATAAACAAAACTGTAAACCACATGCAAAGTCCGCTTTGTCCCGGAGGTAGTATTTGCAACTTGAACCGAAACGTCGCTTCTCTAAAATGGTTTGATTGATCTGAATATAAAACCTCCCATTCTGAACACAAGCCCTCTTTATATACTGATACCAGTTTATTCCACAAACTGTATTATTAAGTTTGGTGTACTTAAACCTTTTATTTCCAAATCTACTCATTAGATTTATTTTTACGATGTCATTTCAAATGATGAATGTGGCGTCAAGAGCGTCTGCTGTAACTCCTGGACAAGGTTGTGTTTTCTGGTGCTCGAAATCCTCCGTTTATGATATTGCCCCAAGAAATATCCGCTACTTTGCAACAGTCAACTGTTGGCTTAGCCCCTCCCCTCCCTTAGGTGCTGTTGCTCCGCAGATTTGCCGCTCAAATTTCCCAGGAATTTAATTGAAACGATCAATCCTTCCTTTCACAGAGTTGGACAGAAGCAGCTTCTTATTTCTAGCTGGCTGGAATGACGACTGTCGTTAGCGGCGTTTATCAGCTAGCTAGCTAGCTAATTAAGCCGACGTTAGCTCTGTGAGCTGTCTGGTAACGTAGTCTCCGGCCTGTTCGGGGGAGGGGTTTAGCGAACACTTGATTCCCTGTAACCTTCAGCATGTTTTAACACCAAAAAATGTTTGGAGCAGGTTTTGAGTTGCTAAATCAGAAAATGAAACTGTGAATATGTGAGCACATGACATTGTGTTTGTGGCACTAATTTCAGTCAATGTCATGTTTTAAAAATGTGTTACCCAAAATAATTTGGTGCCAAGTCCCCTGTAATTCTTCTTTTGTTGGAATGAATCTTTTTATGGACCAAACTGTTTCTAAATGTCTACCTGTCTCAACCTGCTCCCTCTCCAGGCTCCTAAGAAGACGACAACAACGACGACGACGACGACGACAGTGACGACGACCAAGAAGGAGTCAAAGGAGAAGAGAGAGATCATCGAGGAGAGCAAGGAGAACCAGAAGGCCAAGTCGGACGACTCCGGAGAGGAGAAGAATGGCGACAACGACTCCCAGAAGAACAGACAGAAGAAAAAAGGTGAATATGCATTGGCCCGTTAGCATGTTAGCATGCTGAAAAGCAAATTGATGGATTCTAAACAGCAGCACTACAGTCCGCACACTTGCATGGACACAAATAGCTTTTAGCACTGTGACTGCTCTGATTAAACATACAAGATTTTATTATTTTACCCCAAATCCCAAAGTTTTCCAGGTCACTGATGTCAAATACAGGTCATTTTCTAAGAGATGTGTTTCTATGACTCTAATGCAAGTGCAAGGTAGTCTATTTAAGCTTTTAAATACATATTAAATACACATTTCTTTATTGTAATAACAAATGCTTACAGTGGAAGCAAATAATGAAAGGGCAACAAGGTCTCACACACGTATAGCGTGCTTTCTATATATTTTAATATATATTTTGTTTAAAACAATAACACCAATACTACGTCGACTGGAGATGTATCAGTCAAACTTAACCTGCAGACGTGCTGTAGAAGTGATGAGCTCTTCATGTCTCTTCTCTGACCAAACATCAATGAAGAGAACTTTTCACAACTCTGATCTCGGCATTGATGCTAAAAAGCAACTTTTTATGCTGCGTTAAGGCGCAACGATATGAGCGCTACAGAGTTCCCACGCTCACAAAAGTCCTGGAAAAGTTATGAAATTAGATCCCCTGTTTTCCAGGCCTGGAAATAGTTTGGAGTTAACAGAACGTTTAGGAAAATGTTGAATATCTGAATATTTTTGGCTCTGACTCTGATCTCGGCATTGAAGCATAAAAACAACAAGCACAAAGCTCTTGAACGCACATGCTGGGACGAGCAGGTTGTGTGTCGGGTGGATTTCTGGCAGGTATGACATTGTGATTGGCCATCTTGCCGTTTGAGCAGCTCCAAAAACTGATTTCTCACATTGCTGCATCTAAAGATCCGTTCCTGCATGACGTGTAGTGAGCACGCTCTGATATTAAGCAGCAGTATTTTACATGTTGTGGCGGCTGTAGGCTTGACTCAGTAGCTCATGGGTCATCTTTTTCTCTTGCCTTCGTCCATTCTTTGTTTATTCCCTCCGTCCTTCCCGTATCTGCTCTGTCAGCAGATCGACGCAGGGCCACGTAGCCTTTAAACTGTCGTCTCCCTCTCTCCCATTGCATGTGATATCTGTCACACACTCAGCCGCACAACATCCCCACAACCAGATGTTGTTTCAAACCACAGATCACTGATGCGCCCTACTGGCCTGCAGAGGTGCTGCAGCACGCTTGGCCTCGCAGTAATGATCACAATTATTCATAACAAAAGTTGCAAAAAACATAATTGTTCTCTTTTCATATCTTATATTTATTTGCAGGTCACCAAGGATTTTTAGAGTTTATGGACCAAAATGAATGTTCTTAAAGGTGTAAAAAGGCTTAAATTTGGTTTGGCTGCTTTTTAAAAAAATGTATAGATTAAAGAAAAACATTTTAACAAAAAAATGCAGAAGCAGAAAAGAGGGCATCACGATTTAAACAAAGACCAATACACAGTTCATGACACTAATGCCGGCGCCCCTCAGTATTATTAGTAGGGTTTTCTAAGGCAACCTATTTTTTACTGAAAGGTTTTTGTTTGGCGACTTTTGATAAATATGTACATAAAAATGCTCAAAATATACAAAGTTTCAGTGCATTTTAGGCAGAAAATAAACTAGTTTAGCCAAAAGTTCACATTAGCAGTATATTTCCAGTACAAAATGAAGTTTTCAAAAAGTCTGTTTATGATGAAGTCAACATTATGAAAAGAATTGTTTCCTGCAGACACCATTCAAAACTGAATGGGGGGGGGGCGGCATGTTTCTCCTTTCTCACCATGTTCCCTCTCCACGTCGTTACAAACAGGAAACAAGCAGAAGTGGGTTCCCCTGATGATCGAGGTGAAGTCCGAGGGTCCCAGGGAGCGCTCGGCCTCCAGGAACAACAGCAGACAGAACGAAAACCCCCGCCTGCCTCCCAACGCCAGGAACGACCTCAGAGGTCAGTCTGTGGTGTCTCTGAGGCAACACGTTGCTCAGGTTGCTCTCTCTAGGTGATGGGTAGTGAATGTTGGCTGCCGCAGAGTTACAACAAGAGAACCTGAAAGTGACTTCGAGGTGAAGAACCCACCCGACTGGTTTTACAGGAGGCTGTAAACGCAGCGAGTCAGTAGCTGGTGCCGTTTGACTTTGATTTGAATTGGTTGCACTGGACGTGTCCGTGTCTCCGTATCTTGGGCTGATCTGATTGCATCTGCACATTGGTCGAGACAGCGGGCATGACTCAGCAGCAGGATGTGGAGAGGTCTACTTCTGCTTTATTATAGCTCAGCTCTTTAAATGTACACAGTGTGAATAACTTGGATTCTTGTATTCACAGAGGAAACGTCAGTAACCTCGTTTAAAACGGTAATAATTCTGCGGACGGCTCCGTTGTTTGCCTCAGAGTGCATTTGTGTTGAGTTGTGTTCTACTCGTCCTGTGTGGTGATGTGCTCGTGCTGAAGAGAAGGCTGTTGGTTTCTCCCCCCCCCCCCACACACAGACTGGCACAGTCAGAAGTACGAGCGGGAATGGCGTGACGACCACGACGAGGTGTCCAGCGTGAAGAGCGAGGGGGCGCCGTTCCGCGGCGGGTTCAGAGGCCGCGGCCGTGGACGAGGAAGAGGCCGGGGACGAGGCAGAGGTGGGAGAGGTATGTGGCCTCTTTCATTTCTCCACGCGTGGAAACGAAAGTAAAACCATACTGCCGGTTTTATGTCCTCAGAAGTGAAACAACTTTCTTTTCTTGGTCTCTCTGATGCCTTTTCTTTTAGTTGCTTCACCACAGCGCTGCTTGTTGTTGTTGTTGGTGTTGGACCAACAACAACAAGCAGCGACATACAGTGCACACAGACCGAAACACAGGGCAACACTACCGATGACCATCAGCACATATGGTCTCTTACATGCTGACGTGCTGTCGAAGTGATGAGCTCTTCATGTCTCTTCTCTGACTAAACACCAATGAAGAGAACTTTTCACAACTCTGATCTCAGCACTAAAAAGCAACATTTCCTCCATTAGGAAACTGAGAAACGGCAATAAGCTGTCGAAAGGTTGAGTAGTTAAACGCACCGCGCGCTTTTGTTGTGGCGTTGTGGTTAAATAAAAGAGGCAACACAACACCGGTGTCAGTGGACGAGCCGGTCGCAAACAAGGCTTTGCTACTTACTGATGATGTTCAGAGTCCAGGCGCTCACGACCTTTACAAAGAGTCTCGAGTCTCCGAGTCCTGCAACAAACCGTACACGTGCTGCTGCTTTTGAATAACAAAAGACATGTAAAAATAACAGCTTGGGGTTTTAGGGGGAGTTAAGTGCACGTTCACCAGGGCAGCGACTTCCCCGGATTAAACACACAAGATATAACATGTTGATTAGTAATATTTAGTCTTTCAGTCTTTATGATCACCTACGCCAAGTCTCTGCAAAATAACAAAAAATATTCAGTTTTGTTTCTACGGATTCTTTCTCTCCCTCCCGCTGTCGGTCGCTCCCCCAGACACCACGACCTTTCCTCAAATTTCAATTCAAACACGTTTTGTGGCTGTGTGGCCTCTTCTGTCAGACAGGACAGAGACGCGTGTCAGTAATAAGGAACGGTTCCATTCAAAGCTTCATCTATCTACATGCAACTTAATCCAAAATGGAACTGCAACAAAATGTGGTATCATTTAGCAACACTATGTTACCACCGACCATCAGCAGCCGCTAGCGACATTATGAAAACATTCACTGGGTGAGAAGGATCAGAACCAAAGGTCAAAATAAATGGTCTAAACAGCGCTGAAGTATTCTGTAAGCAGCTGCTCTCATGTTGTTTCAGATGTACTGAATTTGAGAACGCGATCCGTCCGTCCGTCCACCTAACTGACTGTTTCTGTCCCATCAAGGCCACTATGACTACCACTACGGCTACAAGTCCTACGATGTGAAGGACGGATCCTGCAGCCAGAAGTTTGGCAACACGGTGACCTACTACTACGACAACATGAGCAGCAACGACCTGTACTCCGTGGACCAGGACCTGCTGAAGGACTACATCAAGAGGCAGATGTAAGTTCACACACACACACGCACCAGTCGGATCCAACGTGCTGTAGAGGTGATGAGCTCTTCATGTCTCTTCTCTGACTAAACATCAATGGAGAGAACGTTTCACAACTCTGATCTCAGCATTGAAACAAAGAGAAAATAATAAATAATAGTAAACATGTCACTGTGACGCGTTGTTTTGTCTGAGAGATACGTCGTTCAGCTTTATTCAGTCATTTGCTTTGGTCAGTACAAGTGAACTTCTTATCCGTCCACACTTCCGACTACGAGCTCTCCATCTGCTCAGGAAGCTTCTAAGATCAAAGTGTCTGCAGGTCTTGAAAAGCATTGAAATCCGTACCCTCAAATGGCCTCGAAGCTATAGACAGGGTTCCCAGGGTTCGGGAAGTATTAACATACATTTAATTTGCTGAACGCTGCAGAAACCCTGAGAGACGGTCAGTAAGGTTGTTTACTGTTTGTTTGATCAATTCGGATTCTGCTCAACATCAAATCCTGGAATCAATTTTTTGTCACATGATCTGAACAGAAGGAGAAACAAATTATAAATAATGACATATTTGGTGATTCTTTTTGATTAAAATGTTAAATAAAATACACTCTCTTCCTCTTGCTACATTATGAATCAGCTGCATTTGTCAGAGCAGTCACACAGTTCATTCTTCCCCTTAACCAACAGGTTTGCATTGGCAGATGAAGACGCTGCGTTTCGAGATGGTAGTTTTCTTGGCAGCTGAAGGAGCTTAACAGTTTCCTTGTGTGAACCCGGTGCCCCCTTCAGTTTAAACCTGCATGAAGTTACTCAGAGACCCCGTCGGATATTCTGTTTCTGATTAGCGCTCCCATGAAAGCTATTTTCTTGTACATGACACACTCGAAAACCAAAGTCTGGTTCCCAGTGTTACTGGTTACTAAACACCGCAGTCCTGCGAGGTCTCTTCCTGTTGTCATTCTTCCTCCTCCTCGTCTGACCGCGGCTTTTTATTTTCCTCACTTTCGTTGTTACACGTGTATATGGCGGATGATGTTGACCGTGCCTCTCCCCCGTTTCTCTCTGCCCCCGGCAGCGAGTACTACTTCAGCCTGGACAACCTGGAGCGCGACTTCTTCCTGAGGAGGAAGATGGACCAGGAGGGCTTCCTGCCCGTCGGACTAGTCGCCAGCTTCCACAGAGTGCAGGCCCTCACCACCGATGTCAACGTCATTACGGAAGTAAGCACATTTAGTAGTGATCAGTGAATGTGCAGAGTCAAAACTGGGTTGAAACGGGTCAGAACCACTTCTTTTCTACCCGAAGTTATCTGAATTCAAGCCTCAGTTCCAGTAAAAACACAGAAATTGCAAGAAAAAGAGAACCTGAGAAGACGCAGCTGAATAAGAATAATTTGTCATTTGTTGTTTTTACCTTTTAGATTTTTGTACAGTTTAAACAAACAAGCTATAGCGTGTTAACTAGTGAGCTTTATAAGGTGACGTTAGACTGATTTTGGTAGCATTGGACAGAGCCAGGCTAGCTGTTTCCCCCTGTTTCCAGTCTTTGTGCTAAGCTAAGCTAACCTGCTGCTGGATGTAGCTTCATATTTACTGGACAGACATGAGAGTTATCAATCTTCTCATCTAAGTGTCAAAGTATTCCTTTAATTATAACTTTAATAAAAACTACCTTTACCTTTAGGAGTTGATCAGAAAGCAAATCTCTCTCCTTTCAGCTGGTCATAAATAAATGTTGTCTTCTCAAGTACGCGAACACTAATGCTACGTACACGGACTAACCGACCCTTCGTCTCTCCCGTCAGGCTTTGAAGGACAGTAAGGAAGTGGAAGTGATCGACATGAAGATCCGTCGAAAGGTGGACCCAGAGAAGTGGCCCCTGCCGGGCCTCAACCTGCCCAACCAAACCCACACCGACTTCTCTCAGCTCATCAACTGCCCCGAGTTTGTCCCAAGACAGATGAACGAGGAGCCCAGAGGTGAACGCTGATCTAATGATCTAACGAAACTGAAATATGACTCAAACTACAAAAACGCATAAATCTTTGCTTCATTAATCGTCCAGCATGTTGTCTGCGGCCCTCTGTGTCTGCTGCAGGGTCTTCCAGGTCCTCCACACCGGTGAAGCAGAAGACCAGGACTGAATCAGACGTCTCCAACCTCAAGACGATGCCCAAGGGCCTCTCCGCCAGCCTCCCCGACCTGGACTCCGAGTCCTGGATCGAGGTCAAGAAGAGGCCCAGACCCTCCCCGGCCAGACCCAAGGTCAGCGCAGAGAAGGTGAAATTCACTCATTCACTCGTCATATTCAGTTTCCCATTCAGTGGTTTTACTGTGATGGACCGTTGATGCCTCGTGGCCACTTGCCTCCTGTAACATCTTAATGACTTAATCATTCCATCTTAAAATGAGTTACTACAGAAACAAAACAGGTGGAAATCAGTGATAACACGTCTCTGACAATCATTGCAGAAACAGTCTGTGAATCGTTTAGTCACGATAGAAAAATCGACAACTAAAATAATCTACAAACATGACACATCTGTGCTGCTAAGTGGCCACCAGGCGTTGTTTACGCAGAACCAATGAGTCACATCGTCTTTTTAATTTAAATGTTTTTACATTCAACACATCTGTACTTTTGTTCTTTAAAAGCTATTTGATGCATTTTTTTGCACAAGAAAACTACAGTTACATCTACCTGCTCCTTACCTTATTCTTAACCTTTCATGTTGGTATCCATTCACTTCCCATTATACTCGCAACCTCCTCCCCCCCCCCCCCCGTGTGGTCGGTGTCGGTTGACTGATGAAGGCCCCCTCGTTGCCGCAGCAGAAGGAAAAGGACGAGTCGATCCGCTCCCCGGTGCCCCAGCTCGGCCCCTCGCCCGCCCCTGCTACCTCAGGAAATAAGGTCACTAATTACTGTTTCTTAATTATTACTTTCAGAACAACTGTATACTCGCTCTTTTTAGGTTTGTATCTAAATTATTTTCATCTCATTATTTTGTCGTTTAGTCTAGTAACTGTCAGAAAATGTCAGTACATTTTCTCTACAACTCAGTTATTCAATTTACAAGAATATAAAATCGACATGAGAAGCTGAAACCAGAGAATATTTGAGGTTTTTTCTTAATAAGAGACATTAGTCGACTCATTGATCTTTTTAATCATTGCTGTTTCTTGCCCTTGGTACACCTTATACGATTGGCTATTGCAAGTGATCAAACATGGTCTCACTCTTCGACCATTTCATTTCATTGTTTTGGGTTTTGATCTCTGATCAGGACGGGGCGGAGCAGGAGGAGCCGGAGGAGCTCGACTTCATGTTCGACGAGGAGATGGAGCAGATGGACGGGCGGCGCAACACCTTCACCGACTGGTCGGACGAGGAGACGGACGGCGAGATCGACGACCAGGACGTCAACAAGATCCTGATCGTGACGCAGACGCCGCCCTACCTGAGGAAGCACCCGGGGGGCGACCGCACGGGACACCACACGTCGCGCGCCAAGCTGAGCAGCGAGCTGGTCAAGGTGATCAACGACGGGCTCTTCTACTACGAGCAGGACCTGTGGGACGACACGTACGAGCCCGAGTACGCCACCATCAAGGTGAGGTTTACCACCGAGGAGACGGCGCCATGTGGTTTTCTAACGTTACCGCCGAGCGCGATCAGCTCAGAGACCCGTCAGTCGAGCTGGCAGGTATAAAAATCTTCATTATGTTTCTAAAACTCACAAAGACGATCAGAAGAAGTGAAAATCTAAGACAAGGGTTGTTTTTTTTTGTTGCTACAACGCAGATTTAACACGTGTGGAAGGTAAATCATATTTTTTTGTCAAAAACTTGAGCGTCAGTTGTTTTTTTAGTAAGTTTTTTGGGATCACGTGATCTGCCTGCACATGTGTCCGAGGGCAACGCGACCTGTGGCGACGCGTAACTCTTCCGACAGCTTCCACGTTACGCCAGCGTCACGCTGGAGGCGTTTCTGCCCAAGACCAGATGATGACGAGTAGATTCATTCTTCTTCAGCCGGAGCTGTTTCTGGATACGGAAACCCGACACAGAACAGAGAGTTTGTTTAGTTTTTTGTTTGTTTTGTTGCCGTCGCTGCCCATTGTAGCTCATTGTTGAACTCTTTGTGGGACCTTCACGCGCTCGCCGGGCTGCGCGGGACGGAGGGGCGCTCGTTTATAAATGCACCCCCGCGTGCTCGGCCTCGGCCTGAGGGGTCCAGCTGACGGGCTGCAGGGGGGAGACAAAGATGGACGCTCGCAGATCCGAGGATACTTGGTGGAGTGAAGCGCCGAGTGTGAGTCACGCGTGATAAAATAATCAGACGAGACTTGAGCTGTACGAGCAGCAGTGAGGGTTTTGTTATTAGGTCTCTATGTGTTGACGTGTCGGTGGTCGACATGAATTCGAGGGGGAACAGAGTGTTTTGCTGCTTCCTGCAGATGAGGTCTGCTGATGATCCACGCGTTAACGTTTTCCTCATCGTCCCGCGTCATTTTATTTTATTTATAGTTGAGGTTTTAATTCACTGGATTGTATTTATTTTGGTGAAGAGCTCGTGTGTTTCTTTCGAATGAGTTTTTATTGAGAGATTTGTTTTGTCAGTGAGTCTTTATATAATTCTGTGGGCACATACGACCCTGTGTGTCTTCACTGCCAGCAAACTCTTGTCAGCCCTCCTTTGCTAAAGTTTCTTTTTATTTTTTTATAATTTAGCCAAAATAACAAAAATAATCTCCTTTTTACAGCAAGAGGTGGAGAACTTCAAAAAGGTCCATCTGATCACCCGCGAAGAGTTTGACTGCCTGACCCCCGAACCCCCCGTCGACCCCAACCAGGAAGTCCCCCCAGGCCCCCCACGACCCCAGCAGAGTAAGAACACACACACACACACACACACACACACACACTCAGTGTTTACATGGAAGGGGAATCCAAGTTAAAACTGTGATATCACTGAAGTTTCCCCACTGAGAAGTAAAAATGAAGCTATTCGATCACTGATGTCGGGACGTTCGATTGTTTCTTTTAATGACTTTCAACTGTTTTATTTCGGCGTTGAGATAAAACGTGAAGAGTATTGAGTACCCCCCCCCCACGTGTCCTCAGTCCCCACAGACGCTTTGGCGAACAAACTCTTCGGCGCCCCCGAGCCCTCCTCAATAGCTCGCTCGCTGCCGACTACCGTGCCTGACTCGCCCAACTACCGCAGTGCCCGGACGCCCCGCACGCCTCGCACGCCTCACCGCAAGGACTCGACCATGACGCCGCGATTCTACCCCGTGGTGAAGGAGAGTCGGCCTGTCGATGCAAAGGTAAGACGGCTCCCGTGTGAGGGTCAAGATATCAGACCTGTTTGTTTGTTTGTTTGTGTTTTCTTGTTGTTAGGGAAGATAAAAAGCACTCTGATAATCGTCCCTGAAACCTTTCAGACGCCCAGGAAGAGGAAGACCCGACACAGCTCCAACCCACCCATGGAGTGTCACGTCGGCTGGGTGATGGACTCCAGAGAGCATCGCTCCCGTACCGCCTCCGTCAGGTGAGACTCTTCCTTTGGACAGTATCAAAACTGATTTTTAGTCTTCAAACATTACAAGATCTCAGAAAACTGTGCTTTTAGTCTTAATTCTGCTCTTTAAAGAATCACATTTAGTTTATTTAACAGGTAAAGTAACCCTACGTCACACTCATTCCCACCCTAATGTTAGGCTTCTTAAACTTGATGCTGTGGTACTCACTCTCCGTTCTCCGCCCCCCTCCTCCACGTCTCGCTCTCAGCTCTAACGCCAGCCCGTCTGAGGGCACCCCTGTCCTGGGTAACATTGGCTGCACGCCTCAGTCCCTCCCCAAGTTCCAGCACCCATCGCACGAGCTGCTCAAGGAGAATGGCTTCACGCAACACGTTTACCACAAGTACCGCCGGCGCTGCCTAAACGGTACGCGACTCCTTTTTTTACTTCTTCCTCTTTTACTTTATTCTTCATCCCATCTTCAAATATCAGTGAAATCCTGACGGTGAAGAAGCTTTATGTCTTTGTTTTTTTTAAAACCTCACACACAAAAAATCTACAAAAACCCTTCACTTTATCCCTCTCCTCTCGTCCAATCACAGAGCGAAAACGGCTGGGAATCGGCCAATCGCAGGAGATGAACACGCTCTTCCGCTTCTGGTCATTTTTCCTGCGAGATCACTTCAACAGGAAGATGTACGAGGAGTTCAGGCAGCTGGTGGTCGAGGACGGGAAAGAAGGATACAGGTGAGAGCCAGAGGCAGTTTGACATTTAGTTGCTTTGTCTATTTTCTGATTTCCAAACTTAACAGTCGTTTTTAATGAATGTTGGCTGATCGGAGCATCCCCCATCTTTGGTATTTCATCTCAGTGATGGTAATTGATAGAATTTGTTCTCCGTGTGTTTGTGTGTGTGTTGCAGGTACGGGTTGGAGTGCCTGTTCAGGTACTACAGCTACGGTCTGGAGAGGAAATTCAGGCCAGACATCTTTAAGGACTTCCAGGAGGAGACCATCAAAGACTACGAGGCTGGTGAGAACACCGTCTCGGCTGGGAGGCACAGATGCAAATCCATGATGTTTTTTGTGTCTTTTATGTAAAACGATTCACGTAATCCAGTGGGACTAACTTGCATTTTTTTTCTGTCCGTCCTCAGGCCAGCTTTATGGACTGGAGAAGTTCTGGGCCTTCCTTAAATACTCCAAAGCCAAGACCCTGGAGATCGAGCCCAAGCTGCAGGAGCACCTGAGCAAGTTTAAACGCCTGGAAGATTTCCGGATTGACGTAAGCAGAATGTTCTTTGGGGTTTGTAAAAGCTCGTTGGTGGGAAACGTTGAGGCCATGCTGCATTAATAGTGTGGATAGGACATCTGTTAGCTTTAGCAGTTTAGCAGTGATAGTGAGAGTTCTGAGTCCTGAAACCGTTTTTCCACCTGTATTCAGGGTTTGTACAACGTCTGGAAAGTTTGGAAAATGCTTCATTTTAACTGTTAAGTTTTCAAGGTTAGGAATATGCTTGAATTTCAAATATACTCCTTGGAAAAAAGCTTGATTTTCACCATAATGTGGTGTGTCGCCATCGACACCATCACCAAAACTCTTTTAATATTTAAATTAAACGATCCCGTCGTCATATTTGGTTTTTCTCTTGGCCTTTTATAACAATTATACAGAGTCTGGATTTCTTTGGTTTAAGTACCTTGAAAGGGTTTGAAATGTTTTCCTAAAAATCTGTATGAACCCTGTGTTTAAAAAAAGGTCAGGAAGTGGTGTCTTCTATTACTGGTACAGTAACAAAGTATGCCATGCTTTCAAAATAAGATCTGATCAGATTGTATGCAGACTACATTTCCCAGGTAACTGTGGTGTATGTAAAAGCATTCTCTGATTACATACGTAACCCGGTTTCTCTGAGTAACCCGGTTTGAAAACAACCCGCCGTCTAACCTCCGCCCGGTTCTTTCTGCTCGCAGCCGCCGATGGAGGAAGGAGGCCGCAGGAGACACTCATCCAGCGGGGACGGTCGCCGCCGGCACCCCTCTCAGCCCTCCAGCCGGCCCCACAGCCAGGCCAGCTCGGGCCCCGGCCCCGGCGCCCACGGCCACGCGGCCAAGGATGATGCCAAACCCGCCAGCCAGAAAGCCGCCGCCGCTGCCCCCGCCCCCGCCCCCGCCCCCGCCCCCGCCGACCCTGCACCAGACGCCAAGACACTGAAGTAACTCCACACAACACGCCGGCCGACATGGATCAACTCCACCACGTCTGCAGGTCGCTGGTTCTCTCTGCGCCACAGGAGGGGGGGGGCATCCCGCCCTTCTTTCAAACATGAGAATAGATTTTTTTTTTTGTGGAATTCATTCGATTGAGAAATAAGGAAGAGAAATAATTAATATGGTTTATTCATTAGTTTTAAGTTTTTGAGAAAAAAAGAAACTTCTTTTGTCTTTTAACGAGGAAAAGAATGGATGAGGTGTCAAACACTTTTTATTTTATTATTAACAAATCGTTACCTGTCCGCACCGTGGACGGTTTAGCGATGATTGATCTTTTTCAACTTTTTCATGTTGACCCCCCCCCCTTGAACCGTCACTGCTGGCCGAAAGACGTTTGACTCCTCGCCTCGATCTCAGATTCATGATTGTTTCTTCGGCGTGTGGTGAGATTTGGAGACTTGGAAATAGTTTGAACAACGCTGAGCATCTGAAAAGTCCCCCGGGGGGGGGGGGGGGGGGGGGGG
>JAVQJD010100458.1:0-29443 GCA_036023655.1 Nannoperca australis
TTGCTCATGGTGGGAACGTTGGGTCTTTGTGTGTGTGGAAGTTGGTCTCGACCGGCTCCATGTGATTGAGTGCCCTGAGATAACTTTGTTATGATATGGCGCTATATAAATAAAATTGACTTGAATATCGAAACTATGAAAGAACACATGGAATTATGTAATGAACAAAAAAAGTGTTAAACAAATCCGAATATGTATTATATTTTAAATTCTTCAAAGTAGCCCCCTTTTGCTTTGATGACAGCTTTGCACACTCTTGGCATTCTCTCAGTCAGCTTCACAAGGTCGTCTCCTCGGATGGTTTTCCAACAGTCTTGAAGGAGTTCCCAGAGGTGCTGAGCCTTTGTTGGCTGCTGTTCCTTCACTCTGCGGTCCAACTCATCCCAAACCATCTCAACTGGGTTTCGGTCGGGTGATTGTGGAGGCCAGGTCATCTGACGCAGCACTCCATGTCCTGTCACCTTCTCTGCGTCTCACAAAGACACAGCGGTTGGAACCAAAAATCTCACATTTGGATATATCAGACCAAAGTACAGATTTCCACTGGTCTAATGTCCATTGCTTGTGTTTCATGCCCCTAAAAATTCTCTTCTTCTTGTTGTTCATCCTCAGTAGTGGCTTCTTTGCAGCAATTCAACCATGAAGGCCTGATGTACGCAGTCTCCGCTGTAAAGTTTATGTTGAGATTTGTCTGCCACCCAAACTCTGTAAAGAATTGATGTGGGCTCTAATCTGAGGTGCTGTTATTTGGCTGTTTCTGAGGCTGGTAAGTCTAATGACCCTATCCTCTGCAGCAGAGGTAACTCTTGGTCTTCCTTTCCTGGGGCGATCCTCATGAGAGCCAGTTTCATTGTAGCGTTTCAGGATACATTTAAAGTTCTTGAAATTTTCCAGATTGACTGACCTTCATGTCTTAAAGTAATGATGGACATTTCTCTTTACTGAGTTGAGTGGTTCGTGCCATAATATGGTTTACATCAGTAGTTAAATAGGGCTATCCACTGTGTACTAGCCCTACCTCTGCACACACCTCTCAACACAACTGATGGTCTCAAACTAAACTAATTGACTCTTGACAAGACACACCTGTTAATTCAAAACCATCCCAGGAGACGACCTCATGAAGCTGACTGAGAGAATGCCAAGAGTGTGCAAAGCTGTCATCAAAGCAAAAGGGGGCTACTTTGAAGAAGCTAAAATATAAAACATTCGGATTTGTTTAACACTT
The DNA here is from genome assembly GCA_036023655.1 of Nannoperca australis. Classification (NCBI taxonomy): domain Eukaryota; kingdom Metazoa; phylum Chordata; class Actinopteri; order Centrarchiformes; family Percichthyidae; genus Nannoperca; species Nannoperca australis. The sequence goes on from JAVQJD010100458.1 coordinate 1,229, forward strand.
TTTTGCTCACTACATAATTCCATGTGTTCTTTCATAGTTTTGATATCTTCAGTATTAATCTACAATGCAGAATATAATTAAAATAAATGAAAACCATTGAATGAGAAGGTGTTTCCAAACCTTTGACTGGTACTGTATGTATTAAATTATCTTACAGTTGGCTTTAGCAGCATGTTAAGTAGGCAATACAAGTATTTTGATACCCACATGCAAGTTCGTTTTTACATGTAAAGATATTTTTTACGTCTGCACACGCCACAGTAAAATGTAAGTTTTTATGAACAGGATAAATGGTGTTTGAAGGCGTACTTCTGAAGTCCATACCATGAAGTAGAATAGTGTGGCAGCAAGACTTTCTAGAATGTGTCTAAATACTGCACCACTTCACTAGACATTCATCATGTTCATGTTGCATCATGTTGTGTTAGTCTGTATCCACAAGGGATGTTCTGTCTGTTTCCTTCAGTTCAATGTAATAAAGATGTATTGGCCCTGTGAGGACAATAGGTTTCACTGGCATTAGTCTTCCTGAAGCCTGAATCAGCATGCTTCTGTAGTTGATTCCTGCATGGCACTCTGTGTTTTTCTTAAGGTAGCTAATGCATTACAGGCATCTTACTGTGGCTTTAACAAGTTGTCTCCACCTTAATCCTAATCTGAACGCACTCCCGGCAGTGCTTCACTGTTGCTTTGGTACCATGGACAGCTCCAATGTAATGCCACCACACTTTCTCCTCCAATGTACTTACCAACAAGTCATCATCATACAGATGGGTGACAAAGGGAAAAACCAACATAAAGTGTCTTAGATAAGGTTCTGGGCAACCACAAGCTTCCAAAACAGCCTCAATGCACTGTGAAGTTGAGGTCTTTGTAGTTCTACTGAAGAAAAGATAGTGCTCTCCACCACCATCACCAAAACCCTAAAACTCTGAACTCTCCCATCGGTGTTCAATTGTGATGAGATCTGGTGACCATAAAAAACCATTCAGTGGCGTGTAGATGGATTGTAGTTGTGGAATACACCACTCCCATCATGCTTCCCTCTTTTAAATCTGTTTACATGGCAAGTCTTACAACCACTTCTACACTTCCTATAGTTACGACAACGTGCACAGGTGTAGTGGGTTTGGTTAGCATAGAAGCTGTATTGCGCACCTGCTATGAAAATTGTAGACCTTTTTTCGTAAATTGTCCTTTTTGTAAATGGGAGCTGGTTGCTCAACACTGAACCATTATTTAGGCAAATCACAACTAAGGCAGGAAATGGTACAGTAATTGACAAGTCCTAAACTAGTCTATAAACAAAATGCATTCTATTTACACAACATGAAACCAAGTGATGGTTATTAGTTTATCAGATTAATGTAAATGCTTTGTAAAATGTGCATGGAAAACCTTCATGATGGTGACTATGGGCATGTAGAAAAAGTAGTGACATTGCACATAAAATGATTGTATGGATAAACTTTGGGCATCATAAAGAGATCCTGCCATTGCATGTGGAGGGTATCTTTCATTTCAAAAGGCTCAAGTCTAGAGAAGTCAGGAGTTATTTTATGTTGAAGTCAAGCTCTGTCTTTTTTCTGTCAGGATGACTTGAAACAATCAAATTCTTTACTTGTGAATGTGAATCTGTTTCTTCTCCGTCTCAAAGCAGCTTCAGTCTGAAAACAGTTTCAGACTACACTTTTGGTTTTACATTGAAAATATTTGACTTTTTGTGTGTGTGCACTAATGTTGATTTACACAGAGAGCCATTCTGTTCTTTTTTGGTTTGAAAGCTGAAAGGATGGAGTCTCCCTTCTGACACTCATACACTGCATTAAACAACTGACCTTGCTGATTGCAACCTTCTTGTCAATTCCTTGTCTGTAAACCGTCCATTATCAGTTGTGTACAAGAGCTGCTATGTCGATAACTTCAGCTATTGATATGGAAGGCCTCTGAGTACCTGGTATCATCCCTCTATGATCACAGACTCTGTGATTTAGTTTGTCTCTCAGTCCTTCAGTGCAGCAGAACATGTTTGTTAATCCTTATTTTGTGTCATAATCTCGGGATGCCTCCATGGAAAACTGGTCAAACTATCAGCTCTGAACAGCTGTGGAGAAGATAGAAGACAGCGTGTGCATCTTGGACAGGTGAAAGGTTAACTGCTTCACAACATTTTGAACCTGATCCATTTTTGACAGTCCACTGCCTTCCATAATTAACTTCCATGGTTCCAGAGAGGAAAAACAGTATGGCATGACTTGCTGCTATGCAATAATAAGCAATTATAGGCAAATTTAATTGTATAGTCTGTCCAGTTTAACTATCTTTCCCCTGCCGGGAAATGTAACTTTTAAATGGTTATTATACTCAGCACACAAAGGATCACACCTGTGTGCATGATGTGTGTGTGACGTGTGTAGCCCATTATGCATAATAAATAGGCCTGATTACGTATTTTAAAATACATAATCTATTATGGCAACATATGCATGTCAAAAAATGATTATACTTCAAAAAGGTGTAACTATTCATGTCATCATGCATCAATTGTTAGAGCAAGACATAACAATAAAACACATGAAAATGGTCTGTAAAAAGATTCTCCTATAAATGTAATGTCATGACCATACTAGAGACAGTGTCTCATTCTTAAAGAGATACATTGATAAAAACAAACAAAAATGCATCTGGTAATTCTCTAGTAACATTTTGTTTGTTCTGGGAAACCAGATCCAGCCCGCTTTTCCGCCTGGAAGCTGCCCCGTGTTTATGTTTTGCCTCCCGTACAGTAGTAGGATACCCTGAGCAGAGAAACCCGCAGCGCCAGGCATGCTGAGTATGGGAGTTAAAAATAGCATCATCGGTCGGCCAAGCGCCGCTCCGTTACTACGCGTTTCAGCATTCTGCCCTGTGCAGGGGGAGTCTGCAGGACTGACACCGCGGCAGCCTGCAATGAGCCTTCCACCTTTCTGTGTAGCTCTGCATCATCATCATCATCATCATCATCATCCCACTGAGGGCCACTTCTGGGGTCTGCTGGAGGGTAAACCCAACATGGTGTCGTTCTGACCACCTTAAGATGCGAAATAAGAGCCGGTCTGTGAGGAAACCCGTAAAATAAACGCCTAAATCGGACGTCTGGGGTTGGTTTGACCAATGGAGCTCATGGTTCACCCACCATGTTATTTGTGTGTGTTCCTCCTTTGCTCCCACTGACATGAAAGAGAGGTTTCACTCCAGCCAGCAAACAATGGCCTTTCCACTTTGGAGGAGGGTGCTGCGCCTTCTTTAGCCTATCCTCTGCTATGGTACTTTTTCAGCGGATGCTTCATTGGACCATCGCTGGTTTTTAGCGACAGTATTGCAACGGAGGCTCCTGCTTCCACCTTCAAAGTGGGAGATTCTCCACCTGACGTCAATAGTGACTGACGCAGCCCCCAGGGGAAGGAAGTCTAATTTATTCATCATTCTCTTTTGGGGTTAAATATAAACAGGCCCCGTGGAAAGAATATCACGTGCGACTAAGCTACAGAATCATAGGTTTGTGTGAGCATTTCACTCACAATTTGATAATTTGGTAGGGTGGTGGCGTCTGTGCGCGCGCGTGAAGCTCAACGTGCTTTCAGCAGCAAATCATCAATTAATAAACGCCCAAATTCTACATGCTTCCCCTGATTCCGCTTCAATCCGGGCGGTTTTCCACAGCATCATTATTAGGGAGATGCTGCCGTGCACGCGCATTTATCGCTCAGGGAGGGGGGCGCGGGAGCCCGCGCCGGCTCTCAAACGCCGCACGCTCGAAATTCCTCCAAGGAACCTCTGCGAGCTTTTCTTTTTTCATCACGCGCGAGCTAAAAATAGAAACGGGGTTGGATCGTGATCCAGAAATAGATAGGGGGCATCACTCCTATAAAAGGCACACCATTCAAGAGTACAGTGTGTGCACAGTTTGAAGAAGCGAAAAGCCACAGCATATTTTGTGGAGAAACCGGCTTTTTGTTGTCCCTCTTCTGGGGTACTTTTCGTGTTTTTAACGGAGGCTGCGCTGCTACAATGGTGAGTTGTGTCAACCTTTCTCCAGCTGCACCTGTTTCTTTCCTTTTCTTTGTTTCTTTAGGCTTTGCTATATGTGCCAAACGCAGGGACGCAGGGCAGCAGCGAATGTGAGTGTTTGATTAAGGCGGGATGTGTGCGGGAAGAAACGCGATGTCATGAGTGTTTAGTGTGGATTTATGCTATTTTTGCTCCTTCCACGCTTGAAGGGATTTCTAACCAGTCTGTGTCCGCAGCTACACGGGAATCTCCCTCAGACGTGCCTAAACAGGGGTGGACAAGTCTTCTGTGGGTTTACTAGTTGATATCATCATATATTTGATGTCATTGTTTGTCAGCTCATGATGCTCTCTGTTAGAGCAATAAAAGCCCGAGATGTCCTGATTGGGAGTTGCTGTGAGAGTGAGTGGGGAGCTGTCCTCTGGCTGTGGTGCTGAAGTCTGGGAAGACTGGGTTTCTTCTTGTGCACGGGGCGTCCTCACAAACACACCATTGTGGGCATTTCTGATAAGTTTCATGCACCAGATTTCACACTAAAGGCTTCGGTCTTTCAGGATGTCTTGTTCTCGATGCTTGCTCTTTCCGTTTTTAGCCGTTTAAACCGCGCAGCTCCACCATTGCTTCAGATTTGAGCGGGTTTTCATGCAGGAGCCGAAGGGCGAGAAGCCCGAGCGGCTTGCCGCCTCACATACAGCGCAGACTTTTACAATTTGAACCTTGTTTGCAGATCCTTTTTTCCTTTTGTGCGCGACGAGTCTCGAGTCGTGACTGCTAAAAGTGAGTAAGGCGCGTGCTGCGTCAGTGGCGTCTGGCTCCGGTGCGCTCGAGACAGATAGAGGGAATCGTGACCGGCTGGGAGACGCGTCCACGAATGAAAGGCTGGACGGCCCAATGAAAAGGGAGCGAGGGTGGGGCCCCTGCTTCGGCAGCTGGAGGTTTGGAGCCAAATTAACTCTTTGCAAATAAAGGAAACTTTACTATTAATGAAACCGGAGGCGCTAATCGTTTTCAACTGGTGTTTTTTATCAATGTAAAGACGATCCACGAACAGGAAACCACAGGTCAGGTCACGATATTGTCTCGTGTATTTTGATCTGAGAAGACTCTGTTGTTGCTTTATGTTCGGATTAATGTCGCACTAGTGTCCATAGTGCATGTTGGGGGGAGTAATAAAACTGTCAGGTGCTTTGGCCTCCTGCTTAGGTGCTCTTTTCCTCTGCCTCGCTATTGGTAGACGACGAGTCGTCCTGTCCAATCAAATCGCGGCCATCCCTCTGCTGCGTGTTGAAGTCTATAACAGCAATGAGATGCCGCCTCTCCTCATCGCCGCTCTTTTTAATAACAAGGCTGCGTGTTGCTGCAAAGCAATGCCAGTCCAGTGGGGGGTTCAGTTTTGGTAGCCACATCTTCGGCGGGTGATAAACCGAATAATCGAGCCGCTAGTGCATGAACACCCTCAGGCACAATGTGTTTTATCTGAAAACACTTTGAGGATAAAGACCCCGAGGACTCGTGGACTGGAGTGGATCTGGATTTGGGAGCTGTTGGATAGCAGTTGTCCGTCACGAATCTTTTTGCGGTCTGGGCTTGCTGTGCATACGTGAATCTGGGAAGCCCTTACCCCAAAAAGCATTTGTGGAGGATATGAACGTCGTTCCCGTTGCTGGGACTGAGAAGTCACACTGCTGCTGTCAAGACAGGCTCAGTGGTTTGTTGTAACACCGAGGTCTGGACTCAAAGTGTACAAGTGTGACCCATGCTTTCAACACACGCACAGATGAGACAGAGCTCAGTCCTAATAGCATGAAGTTACACATTTGAATGGAGCTAAATATGAATCACTCGCCTCTCCAACTGTCATACATCATGAAGAGTGTTGTCTTGCACCTATACACACACTACACCATCTCCAACCTCACACAGCAGTGCACACCATCCTTGGGTTGTTTGCTGTTGTGCTTTGTCTGATTATGCACATTGTTTCTACTGCTATAAATAAACATGTTTGAAAGAAGAACATGTGTGGAGGCTTTTTTATGAACGCATGCATCATTATCAACTAAAACATATTTATTTCAATTTAATAATTTCATTATTCTGCATCAGAATTACATCACCATGATAATTTCCTCTCTGAACATATACTGCCTTCTTATCTAATGTATATTTTTTATGGGAAATGCAGCAATTTTGTTGTTTACAGCACGAGCGGATGAAAATGCAGACATGTTCTTCAGCAGAAGCTTTTATTTTAGCAACGTGTTGTTTTGATTCTTTAATTTGTGCTGACTAAACATCTGGGCAGTAGACTGAATGTTGGACAGGCAGCTGTCAGGGAGAAAAAAAAAGATGAATCAGCTGCGTGGATCTGCTTTTAATAATGTATACAGAAATAGTTATTAAGGCATTTATTCAAAAGCAATTCATTAACAGTGTCACTCAGATTCTGTTATTTAAAAGATTCTTAAATCTACTCCATTAAATTAGGATTACCAGACTTTTGAATCTTCTGCATAGATCAAATAGTAAATGATGTACTAGAAATAATTTAACCATGCAGAAACCTGAGGCGCAGTCACGTCATTGTTCAAATACCTTTTTCAATGTCTTGCTCATACTTTATAACAGCCAACACAATGCAAGTGGGAAAGTGCAAGACTTTCTATTCTGTATATTCACCGCATAAGACATGTGGATGTTCTTAATGTTTTGAGTGTTGCTGCTGCATTTCTCCTAGTTTATATGTGGTACATTTTCCCATTGCACTTGTCAATGTATACAGATTTTAAATCAGTTTTCCTTCTGCAAAAAGCAGTTGTCTCTACTATGATACTATGATGATATGTTTGCTTCTGCTTTCTCATGTTATTTCTACTTGTGTGTGTGTGTGTGTTCCTTTTGAACTCGCAGGTTCTCCTACATCACATATACTATGCTGGGAGACGGCAGCAGTGACCAAATCACAGCGAGGTCAGCAGGTGGGATCCACATAGTGAGTGTGACAAACTGTTAAAGGGAAGTAAAGAATACTTTTTCATCAGAAACAACTGCTGTTAATATACTCGTGCAGAATGGATGTGACCCTAACCCACACTGCATTTATTTTTGTCTAAAATAAAATAAAATAAAATGTTGTTATATTTAAAATATTCTTCTTTTCTCTCACCATCTTCTTCATTTTTTTATTATTATTCATTATTAATCACCACATACTTCAAAAAATGAAATTCTTTTTTTCTACACAGCCTCTCCTTCATTTAAAAATAACTACAATAGACTTACTTGGGATTTTTTTATCTGCAATAAGAAAGGAGGTCCACTTAAAATTGCAAGCTAAGAATTAACACAAATCACAGTAGTTACCAGCTGTGCATGGAATCTTATTTGTTTCTATTCAGGCTCAGCACTAAAACAAGGAGAACGTGTCACAACAGGACTATCAAACATTCCTAATATTTCAATATGCAAACACTTCAACTCTAACTTTAACCTTTATCACTGCCATGTGAAAATCAGCTGTTTGGTCAAAGCAGTAACATCTGCAGATTATTGAATTGTTATTATTAATATGAATATAGATTATAGACCTGAACATCCATCAGAAAACCTGAAGTGTTCATTGATACTTTATTCTAGAAGTCTTTTAACTTTTCCTTCAGTTTTTGTGCTTTTTGGTAATCTGACATGAACTTTAAATCTGCACTGTGAAGTATTTTAATGAGAGTCACTTCATATAGAAGCTCTGGTTTAAGGGCCCCCAAACCATGGGTCCCGAGGTCTCACACAAGCCCATGAGCAGGTAGTGAAGCCCCGCTCAGTCCAGCAGCTCACACAGTGGGGAGCTCCTGGTTTAGGAGAGTGAGAATGGGTTTAAGCCTCCTTCTCCCTGCAATTTCCCCTCCAGGCCAGCTTTTTAATCGGCTCACCTGCTTAAAGGAGAAGCAATAACAATCATACTAAAGTCAGAATACACACACTGATCAGAAGACTGTCTGTTTTAGTTTTGTGAGGTGTGATGATGGTGACAATAACATGGTCAAAAGGCAGAAATAGTACAAATATTATTTGACGTCTACAATGAAGGATAACCAGATTAAAATTCTGTAACATGTCTTTGACCAATATATTTCCTATTTTAATCAAAGGAATACTTATTTTATGTTTAAATGGGCAAAATTTAGAGCCAGGGATTAAGTGTGTGTGTGTTTTTTTCTTTTCACAGGATCACACGTTATGTGTCTTTGTAGACACGTGTGTATTTGTCCCTGTACTGTGATTTGGGGTTTTAAATACTTTTTGATGAGTGTGTGTGAAAGAACCTAACAAATTGTAATGAAACACTGCTTAAAACTCAAAAGGGACATTACACAGAAATAATGTTTCTGAATGTATTAGCATACCATCTTGTAGTTTTTCCTTAACTAAACAGGTATGACAGGTATTTAAATCTTGATTTGAAAGGCAAGACACAAAGAGAAAGTTGTGTATTTGGAATTAATGTGTGTCCATACTATGTTGTTATAGTGTGTGTGTGTGTGTGTGTGTGTGTCTTTACAGTTATGAAATTAAATAATATGTGCATGCATGTGATCTCCATATACAAGCATATAGAACATTTCTACAGCCTACAGTATAAATGACATGTTCAATGTTCAATCTATATTATTCATTTGTTGAAATCTTACACAGAGACATTGATGTGCAAATATCATCAGGCTCCTGCAAGCCACATGTACATGTTCTGCTGCTGTGTTTGTGTTAGGCAGAAATGACTTAGTTAAATCACTGAACATTATATATTAAAAGACACTTCTTAACTGGAAATCTGCAACCATTTCTTCCAACGCTTTATTGGTCAAGGAAATATTAAACTATCTAGACATACTTTAACTGTTAAAGCTCCAAAAGCAAATTTACCAAAATGTGGGACTCATTTGATTTTGCCATTAAGATCAGCTCCCTATTTTGCCCCTGAATAATTGATTTGTGCTCTTTTTCTAAATTTAACAACAGATGATGAACAGAGACACAAAGCGCAAGTTACGTGAATGGAGTCAATGTGCGTACTTCAGATGTAGCAGTGTGTTGGTGTGTGTGTGTGTGTGTCTGTGTTTCCTATCAAATTACATTTTTATTTCTTCACTTCACATGTGCTTTCATGTCTCTCTATTTGTTCGAATGAATTTCACATAATTTCACATTTTACCTCATTATATATTAGTCCTGTCTTTTCTCTTGTTTTGTTCAGACGTGTTATATTGTCTATGGATTAAATAAAAAACTGAAAGAAGGACTAAATGTGTTAATAGTCACGTCACCTCAGTGGCTCTGCTTATGAGTAGATTTCCAATTGAATTGCATGCTGTTAAATGTGTGTGTACTGTATGTTTTAATGTTAACGATGCCTTTAACCATGTTTATACAGAAGCTGGAGAATAAAAGCAGTGTGAAATTGTTGCGTGTGTAGTTTTAATAAACAGCGCCACAGCATTTGGAGTGCCATGTTTTTAAAAACTTGTAATCAGTTTGTGCCTTTGTGATGTTTTGCTGTAAAATAACACCTGGAGTTAAAAATGAATAAAAGCCTGTGCAGATGATGTACTGTGTTTTTTGTTGTTGTTGTTGTTGAATCTGACAGATGTAAAAATATATAAATAAATAAAAAGATACAGAATAACGTGTATGGACCTGTAAAATTCACAAAGAACAGTTGTAAATCCGTTCATGAACAGGGTCCATCCTCAAAAATAAAGAATATCAATGACATCCTGACGAGGAGCTGTCTGTCAACATGAGGAGCTGGAGTACTGGCCATAGTGTGATTAAAAAAACGTTTTTTTGTGTGTTTTCTTAAAGTCAACTTGTCTCTTCATTTATCAGTGCAACAGTTTTTATTCTCTTTGTCCACTTCATTCACACTCACTCACACGTGGACATCAGGCCCATTGTACTTGCCTGCTGGCTCGCTTGGTCATGATCAGCAGCTGGTCCGTTATTGTCTGAGATTGCCCTTTAATCTAAATTTCATTCAGGTTCTTTTGAAAGCTTAAAGCCAACAGTTTAGACTCCTGTTTACCATTGCTGCATTTCTATTTTTAGATGCAATGCGCTTACGTAACACTCACTCTCACATTATGGACCACTGCTGTCTGCTCCACTTGGATGATTTGTGTACTAGCTATGTGTGTGTGTGTGTGTGTGTGTGTATGTGTGCGTGTGTGTACTGAGTTAGATTCAATTATGTCTTGTAACTTCCATAAAGTAAAAAGGAGGAAAAGGAAAGAAAACAAAATAGATGCATTCAAGGCTAAGCATCTATCATACAAACAGTTGGGAAAGCTATAACACACATTGTACAAAAACACAAAATATCTAATTCAAGAAAAATCCTGCATGATGCTGTTTTGTAGACTTTTACTGTTTAGACCCCAATTTGGACACCTTTGTGAAAATACACTCTAAAAAAATTCAGAATATAGTGTATATTCCAAGAGTGTGTTGTGTTTATGGATTTGTCACAATACTGTAAGTCAGCCGTATCTGCAGTTTATACAGTATTTCCATAAAACCAATAAAACATGCGTATTTGTTGCAATTTATTTTACCAGTTTTCATTAGAACAAATACAGAATCCCTTAAAACAAACTAGGGGTGTAATTCCAAAAGAGCACTGACTACACAGCACAGTCTTTACAGTCATATAAGTCAACACATAATAATTATAATCACGAATGGCTGGAATTTCATATTGGATTTTTGTTGCTGCATTTTCAAACAAGGAATTTGAACCCACTCAAAAAACAACAACAACTCACAAGTTCATTTTTTATATTTGATATATTTTTGATATATCTGAAAACCGCTCAGATGACTGCGATCAATAAAGCAGACTGTAGCAATAAATACACCATCAATGATACGTTTGGACAGTATTATTTTTCACAGCCAGCACTTTTACTACAGGAACAATGTAAATAGTATTTATGAATACACATATTATAGGCAGTAAGTGTTTCTTAAATGCAGTTCTTCAAACAGAACAGCTAAACAGGACATGTTGCTACATCTAAGACCAAGGAATATAAAGACTAAAGTATATATATATATATTCATATCATATATACTGTATTTATTCTTATGCTGCTAACATATGAGCAAATCTAAAGCATCATATAGACAGTAATGCAAAGAGTCAAGCATTTCCCCCACGAGGTCACAAACACAGCCTGCTGGTTTGGCATAATATATACAAATCATGGTGCATGAACGGGGACTGAAATACTGTCGAAGAGGTAGTAGTAGGTGGAGTAGTGATGCAGTTTCATGGTAGAATGATGAGTAAGGCTGTCAAGAACAAATATCAAGTACCCACACAAATTTATAAGAATCAACCATTACAGAAGTTCATAGAATATAAAGCTGCAATCTCTGGGTAAAAGAATAATGTGAAATCAAAGTGAATTTGTTGGATACTTGTAGGAACATATGTGCAACTATTTCAAAAATGAGAGTGGAAAGTTCCAGTCATCGAGAGTGATACAGAGTGGACTGTCGAGGGTGTCTTTTACCTGATGAAGGCTAAGCAGAAAGATACAACATGAGAGACAGAATGAAGAATTAATAAAGCTGCAAGATTTCTGTGATGAAGGCTGAAATATATATATAAATATATATATAATATTTAACACAAATAAAAAGTCTGATCTGTAAGATTATACAGGGTACACAAAAATATGTATACACCTTCAAACCTGATGGTAAAAGCTTGCAGGGTGAAACTGGATGACAGTGAAACATAGTATTATTGTTTTTTTTATTTATCAGCAAACCCTGTTACAGAGCTTGAAGAGAAACGTAATTAAAAAAGCATAAAGAGCAAAACAACATAACATACGTTTGACAATTTGACAAAATACGGAACTGGTAACAAGGAGGACTGTGGCAACACAGTAGGTGGTAGTAATGCTCTGATTTTTTGCAACATTCTATCAAAAGAAGAAGAAGTAGAAGAAAACGGGCCAATCACAGACAGCCAAGCTGCGACACGTAAACGACCAACGCGGAAGCAACAACCTAAGTCCTTTTTAGGCGCATGCATTTGCACTTTGAGCACTTCTTATTACCTTAATACAGAGATTATAAGTCCCCGCGTTAGTATTATCAGATAATACAGACAGAGGTGTGTGTGGTGCAGGTATGTCGTCCAGCGCAGAAGCAGTGTTTCGGGCCGTGGAGACGCCGCTGTTCTGTCTCGGTGCTCTGACCGCGGCCTGGCTGTCTGTGTGCTCCGTGTGCCGGCTGCTGTCCGGGATCAGGGTGTGGGTGCTGGGCAACGGACGGCTCGTGTCACCCACCACGCTGGGAAAATGGGCAGGTGAGAGGCTGTATGGGGACAGTAACGAAGATGGTTAATGTCGCGTAACCGTACACGCATCATTTGCAGAGGTTTCCACTGATTAAATAAAGATCAAATATAATACCCAAGTACCATACCGGACACAAATAATGAAAGTTGTTGTTGGACCATTGCTTCTTGGTTATGCTAAGTTTCAATTGGTATTAATAACAATCTGCGTTTTGGTACGGAGATGTCATTATTTTTCTAGCTGGTGGTTCGGATGAGCTTCAACCTGAATTTGAACTTGTGAAACTAAGGAAACTGTTTTTGCCTTACGGTTGTAGGCTGTTAATCGGCCATTCCTTTTCTAAACAGTCCAAAATCTAAGGAAAAAAACCCAAATAGTTTTTGTTTCTAGTCCACATAACTCACAAGAATGTATGATCAAATCTAACATTCTCCCTAACACGTCATACTGGTTATATGCAATGTTCAATTTCAAAAGAACTTCTCTAACTTTATAATTATTTATACTATTTAGTCACATCTCACGTCTTTTACTTTTTGGGTTATTCAGTCACATCTTACTTAATCTAGCCTGAAATATGTTGTGTGACTGTCAAATGGTAACTGAACATCAGGCTTTAGCATCGTTCACTGACCTCTTCTGGCTGAAAGTCTTCTCTGATCACATCCATCATCATTGATGTAGGTTAACTTTTAACAACCCACTAGTCTCCAGTTGATTTTGGCTGTAATACTTTCATTTAGTGTTTATTATTTGTAGCGATAACAAAGAGCATATTTGTATTAAATAGCTTTTAATCTTAGCATTTCACTTTTCTAGTCTAGTCTAGTCTTTATATTCCTTGGTCTTAGATGTAGCAACATGTCCTGTTTAGCTGTTCTGTTTGAAGAACTGCATTTAAGAAACACTTACTGCCTATAATATGTGTACTCATAAATACTATTTACATTGTTCCTGTAGTTTTACAATCTGTTGGGTTCCTGAATTTGATGGTGCGTGACAATAAACCTAGTAAGTGGTAAATATAAAGAAAGAGAGCACAAGTGCTGCAAGTCAAGAAGCAGTAATATGAAAAATAATAAACAGTAAAACAAATATGTACAATATGACTGTATATTATGACTTGTGCATTTTGTAAAGGTAGAACTTCTGGCTCAGTTGTTTTATTAGATTGCTTTAATTTGTAGAGGTGTGCCTAATAAAGTGTCCACTGAATGTATATTACAAGAAGACACAATGAGGTCATTTTTGGTCTTTGAACATGTCATGAACAACCTGTACAGTACTGTGCTGTGTCACAGCTGTCTTGCACAATAAGTTTAACTGGACAGTTTGTTTAATCGTTATCTTAATTACGCTCCAGCCTTCTGATATTGCTTCAGCATATTCTTGTGTTGCGTCTTTCTTCCAGCGACAGCAGGCTATAGTGTAAACCTGGGGTGCTTTTCACATGAAATAAAGAATGGGTAGCGAACGATCAGCCTTTTGTGAACTGTAGTAAACCTTGTGATTGGATTATGGCTCGAGGGGATTATCCAATCAGACTGAATACTGTCCACCTGCCCGGACTGAACTTTGAAGTTTGGACAGGCTGCCACGATTGATTTATTGATGGCGAGTCTGGTGTTCAAGGTTCACATCATAATACAAAAAAAAGCTGTTAGACCACAGCAGGTATTAGAAATTCTCTGATTAGTGATTCCAGAAGAAGTGGTTTTAGATAGCTATATTACATTGCTTCATACATTGTCAGTTGACTCACAAGATGAACAAAAACGCTTGTTAATAAATAGTTTTTGGGTACATTTTTCACGCATATGTCGTGTATACCTCCCAATCCTAAATTATTTAGCGTATTTATCTTTTTACTTGGACATTTGGCTCAGAGAGTCACAACAAAAATTCTGAGCAGTGTTTTTGAGTCTGTGCAGTAACAGTCGCATCAGTCTGCCAGAGAAACCCAAATGTTTTTGAGGATGCGAGCTGAAGTTGCCTTTGATCTTTTCTATGCTCTGTGTAGCTAAAAATGGAAACGCATCAGACGGCTTTTTTATTTTTGGATTACGCATGCGAAATGATTCAGAATATCCAATGAGGCAAAGGAGCTTGTTTGCCTCGGCTCCAGCTGCTCTCATTCACAGACTCTGTCTCAGTGAAGTGGACTTGATTGAGAGGATGGCCTGATTATGTAACAGGACCAGAGCCCATTCATAAATGAGATGCAGGGTCCTCGTGATTCTGGTTCACTGGTACCCACATCTCACTTTGTGACTGTGTGTGTGTGTGTGTGTGGCAGTATTACAGAGCACCACTGTAGTTGTATCCTAATCAAATGGCGTCTTGCTATATAATACAATGCGTTAGTTATTAATATAGCTTCCTTGTTATATTGTAATAATAAATCAGCTGGTTTGTCCACATGCGGTCTAATGTAAATGTACAATCCATTTTTAATCTAACACATACAATGACCTTATTTTTTATGTGGATGGCAGTAATAAACATAGCTACACTTTACAAATGTAAGTTGTACATTTACAAATGCAAAACGTGTGCTTCTACCATTTGCATTGTACTGCATATTACAAGCCTGTTGGTGGCACACAGGAGCATCTGTCTAGTTGATCAGGGCTTGGACATTGTTACTTTTACTTGTACTGTAGGTACACATTCCAATGGTTTCATTTGTTATAATAGTCACTGTTGTCTTTGCAGATATGGTTGTAGTAATGCTTTGTGCAAGGTTAAATTATATTAGGGTTGCAACTAATAATTCATTTTCATAATCGGTTCATCTGCGATCAATCACTTAGTGGTATAAAATGATAGAAAATAGTAAAACAGGAACAGTATAAACTCCCAAAGCTCAAAGTAGTTGTGTTTTGTCTGAACAGCAGTCCAAAATTCAAAAATATTCAGTTCACATATTAATTTAAAGCAAATTATCAAATAAAAAGCATTAAAAATTGACATCTGAAGACTTTTGGACCTTAAGGCTTCCATGCATCTAACGTCTTAAAACGAACGTTAAAGTAGATGTTTTGGTCCAATTGGCCTTCCATATTTAGATAGCATGCCATCAAACCGGAAGCAAAGGAGGTGTGACGTGTAACACAACAGCGTCTGTGTCTAGTGTAATGCCTGCCGGCTTTACACGTCAATTCTGCTCTGTTACTAGCTTAATGGCGGAACAACAATGCCCTCTTGTTCGTGTCCGTACGTTTTATACAGAACAGCACGACAGAATAACGGCACAACATTCCCTCCTTGAACAGGCTGCCAGAGACTATAGGTTGCAATTATTAGTAGAATGAACGCAGCACGTGCTTTGTCAGTTATTTCTGCATTAAATGATTTTTTACAAATGCTTGTACTGTTACTCTCCTAATAGAAAGAAAGCGAGTCTGGAAGTAGGACAGGACTTTGTCTTAAATTGTCACAAAATTGAAAAATGGGGTGCGTTGGGCAAACCCCGATTATGTCTTCTTTTAGATGCAGAAGATGAAAAAATGTGGCTTATTCCCAGTCCTTTAATTAAATGTTCCACATTAAAAAGATTTTGGTTATTGAACCCAATGCCCAAATAGTGACAGTAGCACTATCATCAGAACACCGAGCCGGTCTAAACTACACTTGCAGAAGACGGCAGTCCCTAAAATAGATTTAGTTTTATTTGACTGAAGGGAACATGCACTCAGCTGTAAAAGCTTTTTTTTTGTCCCAACTGCAAAACAGTTCATTCTTAAAACAACTAAAAATAACCCAGCCTATGTTTCCCTCATCATTGTGCCTGCAGACTCTCCATCACTCCCCCCTCCCCTTTTCTGTGCTATTTTTAGTTGCCCCCAGGATCCCCCATGTTCGTGTTTGTCATTTTCTCCCATCCCCCCCACTCCCTTCTATTTGGCTCTGCTGCAGCCCCACAGGAAGCTTGGCACCTCAGCATCATATGTATGCAGGAAGATCACACAAAGGGGACCTGGGTACAGCAAAGGGTAGATAGACAGACAGACAGATGAGTGAGAGAGGGAATGAATAGTACCGTCACAATAACAAAATATTTGCTTAAAATAAACTATCATCTCTGCAGGGATATTTGTATTAGTCATTGCAGCAACAGCATTTCATGATCAGGTGTGTAGTCCTCAGCAATATGGCTGGGTGTTGTCATGATCAAAAATCTAATATAAATCTAATATAAATATATATGTACATACATATACACACACACACACACACACACACACACACACACACACACACACTACGTCTCTTAAATCTTTATAATTCCCAAATAAAAAAACATGCTATGTAGTAACAAAGCCAATACACCAGATACTGACCGTATTAGGCAAATTAGTTATTGGCCTTGACCAATACACATAAAATAAATGTATACACTGTTTTCCGCTCAGTTACTTTCATTCAGTCATGATGCTTAAAACAAGTCCTTAAATTTGACTGAGCATGGCAACACATCACAACCAAAAAAACACAAAGCCACGGTAAAGCTTTTTTGTCAATAGTGTTCTAATCTTTAATGGACTAAGACTTGTCTCAGATACTGAAGTTGGCTTTAAACAGAGATTGCACTTATGTTGGTGCACCTTGCATGTAGTATTTAATGCCAAAGAGTCTAAAAGGCCGGTTAGTGCACCCTTGAGGCTGCACTGCTCAGTGCACCCAGCCAGGCTGATGTGGTTTGACCTAACCAACCCACCAATATTCACATCTTAAGTGCACTTTATTCTCACAAGCAGGTCTAAACCACAATGCAAAAAAACAGCCAAAATATCTCAAATGAAGTACAGATTTCCAATAACACAGAATCGATACCTCAAAATACAAAGTTAGGATAAAATTGCTCTTTAAGCCAGACTTTTTAGGTTACACAGGGACATATTGTAACACCCTGCCTCTCATCCTTTTTGTTATATTTAGCCAGAGGTGTGATGAACAGTTCCTTCTGAAAGATGGGAATTGCTAAAAATAGGCCCCCGCTGCTGCTGTTTGTGCCAGGCAGTTCCAGGGCATCCGTACGCTCGACTGCCACTGATGACAGAGAGGACCTAACTTTCCCTCTGCTGCTTTGTCCTCCTCATTCACCTCGGCTGCTCTCCACAGACCCCGTCCTGCAGTACATCTGTCCACACTGACATTCTGCCCTTTTCTCTTGAATGTCAATTAATTTTATTTTTCTAAAGCTTTTTGTGCTTGACCATCATATAATGGTTTGCATTGAGCTTTCCAGGAATCACTTGTCAAACAAATTCTTGACATCTTTACCATCATATTTCTGTGGTGACAAAGTTCCTGAAGGTGGCAGTCTTTGTTCATCTGTGGTGGCTATCACTGCGTACATTTCCTGCACTGTTTTTGCTTCAGATTTGAAAGTATTATTATTATTATTGTTATTATTATTATCATTATCATCTTTTGTGGAAATATTTCTACCAAAAAGGGAAAGCACCTCAGAATAACAGCACATTTCAGACTACAGTGAGTTCTGATAGTGAAGGCGTGGTCTGACACTGAGCTTTAGACACCTCTGTCCACATACTTTTTGTCTGATATTGGATTAGGGCTTTTCATGGTTTCAGAAAGGCTCCTTCAGTGCAATAAAGGAAACCAATAGTGTCTTCCACCTATGCAGCAACAGTTTGAGGAAGGCCCTTTCCTGTGTCACTGAATTTGCAAGATCATGCGAGAATCCATCTTGCCAGCTTTGAGGAACTATTGGCAGCTACAGGTGTGGTTTAGGTGTGATGACAGCAAGATGCTACTGTACAATGACAGCTCTAAGGTGGTTAGTCTTGATGCTGCTACAGCATCAGTTATATCAGAACTTGAGAATATTTCTTCATTTAAAAGAAGAACAAAGACCGGCGCTGAAGAGATATTTTCGCTCTTCTCCAGACTGGCCTGTGATAGACAGATGGTTCATCCAGTCATCAGTATTGTTTGAAAGTGCTGGCCCTTTTTCAAACCGTTTCCAAGGATGACTTCTCAGAACCCATCAAAGAACCTGACTGACCTGTATTAAGCTCTGACTATAACCCCATCCAACACCTCTGGGATGACCTGGACCATTACCTGTGGGTTGTAACGTTTGGGTGTCCACATACTTTTTACCATGCACCAGAGAACTTGTCTTGTTGTGACAAATACTCCGTATTCAGGGGTCAAAGATATCTGTATATTCAGTACATTGCTTCTCTCACTGTTTGTGTCCAATGTCAAGGGTGTAGACGTTAATGAGGATGTGATATGGTATTGTCACATTATTAATTTTGTCTGTGGTCCTTTTTTAATCTAATCCATATCTATAAACACGTTTCATCCTGTTGTATGGATTCGTCCTGATGGCTAATTGTGAACTGACAATCGAGCCCCAGTTTTATTTTTGTGGAAAGAACTTATACGTATTACTTGTACTGTGAATATCCCAGTGACTACTGAGAAGTGACCCCATATCTTGCCTTATTAAATTGTTTGTGTTAAATGTTTTCATATGTGATTTAGAACAGTATATACTTTGTCCTGCTAATTTGCTCTGTATCTGTTATTTTTTCCTCTTTTAGTTGTGACAGGAGCCACAGATGGGATTGGAAAAGCTTATGCGGAGGAGGTAAGATTCCCCGAGACTCTTAACCTTAACAACAGAGGGCCACAGTGAAACAAGAGCGGGAGGGAGTTGAGTGGAATTTCTGTCTCTGTCAAACATGTAAGGAATTTATGTAATATATGTTGAAGTGCACACGTGCGTCGCCTTTGTTGACATGATTTTTGTGTTTGCAGCTGGCCCGCAGAGGCTTTGCCATCGTGCTGATCAGCCGCTCTCAGGAGAAGCTGGATGACGTATCCAAGGCGATCGGTGAGTCTTGTTCAATTTCTGTTTATTTTTTGGGAGTTTCATGTGAAACACAGTAAGTAGCTCAGTATTACTCAGTTTAATCCATCAGACTATTCCCTCATTTTACAGTCAAGGGAAATCAACAGTGCCTGTGGTCCAAAGACACAAAGCTGCTAGACTGGAGTTCAGTCTTAACAATCCATGCAGCTATACCTCTATATATCCTGAGCCTGACATATTGCATTCATATTGCACTGTGTGATAGTCCAACAGGGCTAAATGACTAAAGACTACACTGTATTGCATTGAATTGCGTGTTTTTCACAAGTGAGTGGAGATTCAGCAGGACTATTACGCTTTTGGTTATGAGGCAGTAAAGCCGCCTCCTGGAGCTGAAAGTGAATCTGTCCAATTAAATGAAAGCTTCCTCTTAAGGGAGGGATATCCTCATTGTTGATGAAAGATTATTCCAGGGTTTCATTTTTTCCTCCCTTTCCAAGTGACTACTTGTTGGCGATGTGGTCATTCAAAAATGCTTTACACAAGCGAGTACTGATTTCTGGGATCATTGTTTCTCATAAAATTAAAATCTTTATGCATATTTATGCCCTCAGCAAGCAAATGTGGTGTGGAGACCAAAACGATCGCAGCAGACTTTAGTGCTGCAGATATCTACTCTAAGATTGAAGATGGACTTGCAGGACTGGAGATTGGAGTATTGGGTAAGACTGCAGCAGGTGCTTAGACCACCTCCAGCTTTATAAATTATATGTATTTGGTCATATCAGATGGCAAATTCTGAATCAAGGCCTACAGACATTAGGGATGCTGTCTAATCCACCATGATAAATGTAAGTTTTTCATGTAATCATAAAGGTTTATTTCTCCTGGCTTCTTCAGCCCTTTGCTGCCCTCCTAAGATTGGAAAAAGGAACAACACTCCGAACTTCACATTAGATAAATGTGATTTTTTCATCCAACATTATGTAGTAATTTGAGTTTATGTTTCTCTTGTTAACAGTTAACAATGTTGGAATATCTTATTCTTACCCTGAATTCTTCCTCAACGTCCCCAGTCTCGACACTGTAAGTGAAAAGTTTATTATTCCATTTTCCATGAATGTATAAATGATTATACCATACAACCATATAAAGTACAAGATTGTAAGGAACACAAGTGGTAGTAGTAGCACATCCCGTAACACATGGTTTATGTCATTTTGTCTTTTACACACCTCTTATTTTGATGATCAATCTAACTACTACAAACTGGATCCTTTTCTGTCAGCTGTATGGACAGTTTTACCCTCAGAATTAGTTTTCTGTCTTATGACCCTGAGTAGAACAGACAAAAGGGGCCTCATGTGGAGATAGACCTGAGCTCCAGACAAAATAAAACTGCACAAAGGGGACCAGCTGAGTAAGACCTTATCAAATATTGTACGTTTGCATTATCTCGCTTACCTAAAGCAAGCCCATGTAAATGATGTGCAAATACCGGACCGTGCAACAGCGTAGTGAAATAGTAGCACAAGTGAAGAGTCATTAAGTCAGCAAACTGACTCAGTAATGTCAGTTACACAGTTTAGCTACGTAAAGTTTGCTAACATAAGCTGCTGGTCATAGCAGAACAAGCAAGGTAGCAGCAGCAAAACTCATTTGAGAAATGGTGAGTTATATTGCTTTGGAGTTCAACTTTTCATTTGTGAGAGAATGTATGTGCTATTTCCTCTTTCAGAAGTTTGAAGGTGAACAGCCTATGCTCCTGGCAAATATCTTGTTCTTTTAACAAATCGCAAGAAACGAATTTTAATACTTGCATTTAAACTGATACTTAATAACGGATACAATTGTTTACATTTCTGAAGTATTAAGTAAGTAAATGTACAACCACTCAACCCAAGTTGTGGTAATTATCCTGTTCTCGTTTTAGTTCATCGACACCATGGTCAACATCAACATAACCTCAGTGTGCCAGGTGAGCGTTATTGTTTTAAAATGTGTCAAAATGTTTTCAGATACTCATTTATAATCAGCAACCAGACACCTAGCAGTGATTCTCTTAAAAAAAGTTGACTCTGTAGACTTATAAATGTCTGTCGTATGTCCCACTGACATCTGGGTTGACTTTTAAGTGATTTTTAAGTTTGTCCAATTAGATTCAAATGGCTGAGATAGTCTGCATCCTCGGTTGGGTAGTCCCGCAGACCAATAAAGACATACACACACACACACACACACATACACACAGTGACATAAAGCATAGTAAGTCACTTCCGTCCCTATTCTCCATGTTCGGCAGTTCCTAGAGCCACAGCTAAAATCCGCCCACTCTCTTAGCACTGAATTTATGTCATTCAATATTTCTAAACCGCTCCCTCTGCTATCATTATCATTTCCTTTGTCTCTCTGTCTTCCTTTCTCCAAACACCTCTCCACACACAACCCACACACACTACTTTTACAAATGTGGATGCACACCTACACACACTTGTCAACAACCCACACACATTAATAGACTTTATTTCTTTGTCTAATGGTTTTACTCTGTTTCTCACACTTCTCTCTCTCTGTCCCTTAATGTTATTTTTCTAGATGACACGTCTGGTTTTACATCGAATGGTGGAGAGGTAAGTTTGTCTGACTTTAGCAGTAAATTATTTATTAATACATTACTGATGTCTGTGGATCTTTAGTAATTAATACAAACATATTACCTATTAGGTACATTACCTATTTATCATCTAGCCCTGTGTGTTGCTTAATGCATTTGTGTGGGTGGGTGATTGATTGATTGACTGACTGATTTAACATTGAGTTGAAATGGTATTGTGATTTATAATCATGTCATGTTATCATTTCGTAAAATCTAAATCAATGACTCCAAGCTCATTTTAATTATTTTTTTCATTTCACACATGAAGAACTATTTAATGAGTTACCATTTAATACAGGAGTTAAATGTGAAAATTGACACCATTCTCACTTGATCCCACTGTCTGTAAATATGAAGCTGGAGCCAGGAGACACTTAGCTTAGCTCAAAGACTGGAAACTTGGGGAAACGGGTAGCCTGGTTCTGTCAAAAGTGGAAAAAATGTAATATTCCAAGCAGCACCTCCTAAAACTAATCAACACATTATGTCTCATTAGTTTCATCAAGTGTAATAACAACACAGCGGTTTCCTTGCGTAAGCAAATAAGTTAATTATTCCTTTAATTACACTGATCATCAATTTGATACTTTATCGTAGTTTTGCGTAGATTTACAATATTTTGATATAGACCAAAAAAAAAGAATATTGTGACATTGATTTTAACCATATTCCCACTCATAGCAGCACATAAAGGAATCAGTTCATAGTAAAGGAACTGACCAGTTTTGAATAAACCTATAGACAATCAAAGCATTGTATGCAAACAAGATTGAATTTAAGTCACAAATCCCACCCAGTAGATCTCCACTGACATGTGCACATGATAATTTCACATTATATTAGATGCTTAAATAATTGCTTTAATTAGCAGTATTGTTCCTTTTGGGGAAATATAATCTCTTTCATGATACATATTGTACCATGTGTAATTATGGTAATTGTAATGTGGCGGGATGTATGTGTCTGAAAGTCTGCATCACAGCTGATTTATACTATACTTTTCTGATGATGTTAGACTGTTTTAGCGGAGTGAAATCAAGTCTGAACTCTAGTTTAGATTAAATATTGTATGAAAGCACTGAAGGCTGGAGTAAAGATATCCTGAGATTGTAAATATGTAGGTGTTGATGTTACTATATCTTTGATCTTATCACTGTCTGCCAGCTCCTCTTTGATGTACAACAAGAACAGTTTTGGTTCACCTTGCCAGCACACATAGTATCATGTTCCCTTATCATTCTTGGATTGATCTCGGGGTGAGGTGTTTTGTTGCACTGCCACCCTTTATCTCACACATCCTGTTTCTTCTTAGTGTAAAACAGCATCTTTTTATATTCCTGTGTTTCCAGGAAGAAGGGTGCCATCCTCAACATCTCGTCTGCCAGCGGGATGTACCCTGTTCCTCTGCTTACTGTCTACTCTGCCTCCAAGGTAATTGCAAAACATGGTCTATGACCTTTTCTTCAAGTGTTTACTGAAGTGTTATCTACAGATGCATCCTAGCATCATAAATGCTTTACATCTTATCATATCCTGTGGTCCAGGAGGAGAAATCCATCTTTGCTCTCATGTTATGGATTATTGTGTCCAATCCAGTGACATATATTGAGAAAAGACTGATCTAGTGATGGCGATGGATGTTAGTTCAACATTTATTTGGATGTAGGGATCATGTGAAGGACAGCTTTTTCATATTTGCCGTTTTTAATTGTTGAATATAAATAAGTCGGTGACTAACTCGGGTCCCGAGGTAGTGTACAAATTAAAAATGTTTATAGGAGCATGTGGAGTCGTAATGTTTTATAACCGTCTCGTGTGTTTGTTAGCTTAAAACCAGCATGCTGTTCAGTTTCAGCTGATTTATTTGCTGGTGTCTTTAATAGTGGGTCATGTTTATCTACTAAATCCTGGTTTCTGCAATGCTTTATCTTAAATAGGCATTTGTGGACTTCTTTTCACGAGGACTGCAAGCTGAATACAAGAGCAAAGGCATCATCATCCAGGTACAGTTCTTCTGCTACAAGCCCACGTGGTTTTGTTTGGTGGTTCATAATTATAGTTAAAAATGCATTTTAAAGGACTTTTTATGTTGTCTCAACACTTTTGATGAAACTAGATTTATGTAACCACTGTATTTCCTTCTTTTTGCCCCAGAGTGTTCTGCCATTTTTTGTTGCAACCAAACTGAGTAAAATCCGACGGGCTACGCTGGACAAGCCAAGTCCAGAGCGCTACGTCTCAGCCGAGCTCAACACTGTGGGGCTACAAACCCAGACCAATGGCTACCTGCCCCATGCCATTATGGTAAGTCTGGGTATGTAATGCTGGTAACAAGGATCAAAGAGTCTAATGTAAATGCATGCCATGTATGATTTGGGCTTCATTTTGATTCTCACAAAAGCAATTGTTGGTTTGTCTAAAACTATGAAATGAACTGCCTCTGAAATTATTGCCAAATGTTCACCCATCAACCAAACTTAAAGTGTAACTACCCTCAAATGTGGGTTGAACCCTCTTTCTATGCACATTCTGAAAATGTGATGAGTGAGGGAACAACAACTGTAGGACTGTTCTTGTTTTGTCATTTACATGTACTCTAAACCAACCACTGAGAATGACTCAAGATCTGCTGAAAATGCTTCAGCCGGTTGGAACATTAAAATCACACTGCAAGGCCAAATCTTCCTGATTCATATAAATGTAGTCCATTTATTTAATTTGCCTGAACAATTGAAATGCACCTTGAGTATTTGGCAGGTAGGGGAACACAGCTGGAGTGGTGCCTTTCTCTAACACTGTAGAAGTAAGAAAAACTGAGATTCATGTTACAAATAGTCATGGTCTCTCATGGCAACAACACCAAAACCTCATCAGGCTGTAAATTAACTTTACAATAGAGCTTCCTACCTGCTCATGATCCAATGAACTAAATTTAATGTTGTCTTAACAGTTGCTAAAACAACTGTCAAAAGGTAAACACTGTCTGAAATAATGAAGTGGGATGTTCCACTACCTTTCAGTATTGTCTGCATCTTACACAACTCAAGCGTCAGAAGGGAGACAGAAACACAACAGATTTTTCCGGCGGGTTCATTTTAGCAGAGGTTACAGAGAACAACAGTCATTTTCTCCCTCCAGTTCGTCCATGTTGAGCTGTTGAACTGTGCAACCAGAATATCAATGATCAAGTTTATTGATGTACATATAAATAACACCATCATAAATGGGGTCAATAAATAATATTAAGCATAAACAAGCTGTTGTTTATTGTGTAGAGTCAACAGTTTTTTTTTTTTTTTTTTTTTGCAGATAACTGCGTAGATCAGCCCTTATATTTCACTAACCCACAAGCTGGTTTAATCTGATAATCCCTCTCCCTTCACTTGTGCAGCACAGCTCTGCCCATCTCCCTTGAATAAACGACACCAGTATCTTAATAGAGTGCTGCAGGCAGCAAGTTATGAATTGATTTTTTTCCTTTGGATTATTGCAGAAAATAAGCTCTGTGGCAAACAAAAGTTTGATACTTACACGTTGTCTTCACAAATGACCATGTTTATGGTTTTTGAAGCGGAAATGCAATCTTCAGAAGTAAAAAGCTAAAGTTGGGCTATAAACCAACCAACTACAGCACAGTCGCATGATTTCCACGTCAACACCACTAAGCATCCAATTAGATTCTGAGCACTTAGCTCTTTTCGAGAAGTTTGAGTTAGAATAGTTTGCAAGGTCACGAGTAAAAACACAACGAGGCGTTATGACGTTTAATGTCCCCGACAACCTCTGTAGTCTCATTCAGCCACTTGTTAGACAATTCACGAATTCACGAATGGGGTATTTTATGTTGTAGAACAAAATGTAACAATCTCTTAAGCATATGTTAATCACAGACCTCATTTCAGGCATCTAACCAAAAACCCATTCAAGAAACCCACTGATTTTGAGACGAGGGAACCGAAAGTGCAACAAAGCAAATTCATTTATTTACGGCTTTTAGGACTCATTCCTCCAGCAAACAACAATAGATGTTGTGTCATCTCTGTAGTTAAGATAAGATAAGATAACCTTTACTGATCCCCCGAGGGGAAATTTGCATGTTACAGCAGCTCGACAGCTGTAATAAAAACCAATACAATATGTAACATAAAACAACAAGAAAGAAAGCTGTACTCTTCTCTATGTACAGGTATTATATACAGATGTACAGATATACAGTGGATATCATTTGTTTATATATTTTGTTTGGACGGACAATGAAGATGTCATGGAAAATACCTACAATAAATGCATATGGAAGTGAAGGGAGCTTACAAGGAGTCTATTAATTGTAATCAATTGAATGATTTATGAATTTAGAAACACATTTTACATTACGTTACCTTTAGCAGACGCTTTTATCCAAAGCGACTTACAAGTGAGGAGGTGATCGGGGGAGTCCGGGGTGGAACCCTGACAGCTGACAGCTGACAGCTGGACCTCTCAGCCACCACACGTCCACATACATTACAGCTTTAAAGTAAATTAGAATAAAAAATAGAAATATAAAGAATGCAATTAAGAGGAGATTTAATGGTAATGGGAGGCAATGAAAGAACCATTTATGATGCTTCATAAAACTGGTCCGAACTTAAAGTACTTAAAAATCTACAGTTTAAACTGCCATACTGTAGTCTGGGAAGCTGTTAAGTTAAAGTTAAGTTAACTGACAAGTCGCATTGAAACGTACTCATAATAAGAGTCTTCCTCACTCCCAGCAGACATATTTACATAGAGATATTGGGGAGTGATGAACAAATATCTTGAACCCCTCAGCTGGAGCCTGCAGGTGGATGCTGGGGTGGTGGGGCTGAAAGAACAGGCAGCAATACTGATGCAGGGCAGCAGTGGCATTGACAGGCAGAGGAAGAGATGGGAAATGTTTGCAGTTTAAATAGACCGCCAAATTGGGAGCGGGTGTTTGGTAGATGGTTGTGGAGAGTGAGACACTGCAGCTTGAGTGGTCTGCTTGAACTAGCTCTCAGGCGTCGCTCCATTTATGGCTAAAGCAGAAAAGATTTTATTGCTGTAATTTCAACTGCCTACTAATGCATATTATATTTAGATACAAATTTGGTGAATGAGATACGTTTACTATACTGTACAAAAGTCTGATCAGTGAGAAAGAAGCAAAACAAAGGGACATATCAAAAAGTAATTTAAGTAATACCAATAGTTTACACAATTACACTAAAAATGTTTACATGTCACAGAATTTGCCAACAAATGATTTATGGAAATTCAAGTCTGCAAACACTTGACTGTAAGTTAGGCATTATTAGAGCATAGGCACTGAAACAACACAATGCCACAATTTTCCTTTGCACAAATGTGCTTGCCACTGTTGTTGCTAATGTGGGTTGGAAATGAATAATGAATGCTAACCTGTTATTTGTAAATGCCACCAGCTGACCATGTAATTTCCCTCTGTAGGGCTGGGTGACTACAGCGCTGCTCCCTGCCAAGATCCTCAACAGCTACGTGATGGGGATGGGCTTGTCCCAGCGCGCTCGTTACCTCAAGAAGCAGAAGCAGGGATAGATCGGCAGCGGCTGGGGCGGGGGGGACCAGCTGTGCTAACGACTCGTCAGACTACCATCATCGTGGACCAAGAAGAGAAAATGTGACAGTTTCTGGGCAACATCTCAGCTTCCCTCCCTCTGATACTCCCAGTCATAGATGATGTGAGGCAGTATCTGGCCACAGTTGCCGTTCCATGTATTCAATCCCAAACACTTAAAAAATACAGAACAAAGTGGTGCTCTCCATTGAGGGATCGCCTTAAAAAAAGGAACACTAACATTAAAACAAAAAAAAAGTTTCCTCCAAAAGTTTCCTCCGGTTTGCAAAACATGATCAAAAATTTAGCTAACACGATAAGGGATGAAAATGGATCATCTGGATTTCTGAGTTTGGAGGCTTCTGTATGTTTGTGTGTATGTTTGAGCCTCCTGTGAGCATGTGGACCAGCTTTTAACTATGTGGACTAGTTTAAAGCAATTTAGTGGAACACTGGAGGTGGTACTTAGTTAACACTTTCTAGAGCACTTAAACAATGTGTTATCAAGATTTAAAAGGCATAAATATAAATAAATATCTTGTGATATTAATAGCTTCCTTAATTTTTCATGTCCCCCCCCCCATTTCATATTCGTTTCAAAGCACTCAGATTTACACCTTTCTTCTTGAGCACTATATCAAAATCAGGAAAGATCGCTTGTTTGGTTTTTTGATCTTAATATTTTATAAGCAGT